>OX418221.1:60566874-60864095 GCA_948455865.1 Conomelus anceps
GTACAGAATCATAGTTGAGAGAAAATCTTGTTTCCCTTTCAAATTTATCAACATCAAGGACCAGCAAAATAAATTAGCGTTAAGCATTGAATTCGAGAACAAATGAAATTGTTGAAAATAGAAAATCATATACAATAAATACGGAATACGACATACAAGCAGAGGCGAAAATCGTTTTTTTTTTGTCGGTCATGATTAAAGAAAATCCAGGATTAAATCTACAATTTTCAAATAAAATTGAAAAAAAAAACTAGTGAAATGAGTTTTCAACTATTTCGTGATTTATGGCGAATTTGAATCTAATTTGGAACATCCAGCAATCCAAAATAAGAAAAATATATATAAAACCAGCAATTTCGTTTAATTCGTTTTCCGTTTAAGTGGAGCAAACCACTGGCAAATGGTGGTCTATGGTTTACTGTCGTGTAATACAGGATCCTTACATTATTGGAATGTTTTACTTGATAAAACTCGTCCAACACTTATTAATCTGACTTTAGTTTATCAGTGTTCACATTTTGGTTACAAATTGCATTGGTTGTATTTCCTATTGCAATTTTCTAAAGAAATAATCTAATTTGTATTGAGATTAGACATGTGCGGAACATGCAAAATCCATTTGAAGCTTGTTATGATATGGGCAGAATCTTCTTTCTTGTAAAACTGATTTCTGTTCTTCATTGATTTCAAAGAGTAGGTTAGAATTTTAGTTCAATTTTATTAATCATTATTTAGAAGAGTTTAATTTGAGGGAAATCGATTTGAAAACCTTGAAAATGTGGAAGTACCTTCTAGTTGAAATTTAATCAAATTATTCCAGATCTCTAGTAGGGCGAGAAAAAGAGCTTACAATGTGAGTTACTTGATAAACTCACAGGGACTTATTCAAATCCCAAATTTCTGACGTGTCAAAATCATTACTGAATGCTCGAGCCAATATTAATTATTATAAAGTATGAAATACAGTACCGTAGGAATACCACTTTTATTAGTAATAAGGAAAGAAATGAACGAATTTTCTTAACGATTTCCTCAATATGGATGAATATAAAATGTTGCTACTAGTTTATTTTGATAAGAATATTCAGTACAAATTATTTACGATTACTTATTTTCATATAAAGTTCATAACAGTGAACGCAAGGAAGTATATTACACTGAGATCACGATTGAAATAATTCTGTCCTAAATAATCCTGAAATAAGAGAAGATTCTTTACTAGTGGGAACAAAGTGATAATATACGAAAAATATATAAATATATTTTTAATTTAGTGGAATAACTTGATTATTAGTTAACATATTTGAAAGCAACAAAATTCTAATTCAAAGTAGAATAAATCAGCTATTATTGAGAAATCAATAAAATTGCAAACTAAATCGTATAAATTAATAGATTTCAATAAATCAAAATGAATATCAACTACAAATACATAACCATGACAGAATATAAAAAAATATGAGACTCCCTCGGTATCATGATTCTGCCCATTACTTTCAGCAATATTTTTTATTATGACAACAGTGTATATTAGCGAGACAGGAGCAGAATAAGGAAAATAGAGATAACGATCCATTTGTCATGCATAAGAACAATGCCATCGCACCAAGAGATAACCAATAGACAAACAGCGAAACTGAATAAAAACTATCAATTTCATTTTTAATCTTTACCTCCCGAAAGCAGGCGTCCTAACAAGAAAACAAATAAAAGAAAATGAATAACAATCAGTGATATCGCATTATGCAATTTATTAGCTCTTATTTGAAAAGGGTTGGAAGTGATATTGATAATATTATGAATCAAAAGACAAAAAAAATCAAACTGACTCGAATAAGAGCTATTTTATCATTATATCACTGAATAAGAGGGAAGAGTCTAATAAACTAAATAATAGCTAAACTGAAACTAACAATTAACTAGTACCACATTGAAAACCAATTCATAAAGACGGTATTACAAGCGTATTCAATTAACGATTCATTGTTTATTGATAGGCAATCAGAGAAATCAATGCAGCATAATCAATTATCTATCATAAAGTGAGATATTGAGTTTTACAAAATAATTATTGTAAAACTGCTGCAGTTACCACTAAATCAAAATAGATTTAAATAACATCAAAACAGTTAATAGTGGAGCATTTTCAAATAGAAGAATGTAATACGGAATGAACTCAATAGTCTAATAAACTGTAATTGATAACGTAATTTTAAAGCAAATATACGTCAATAAATTAGTTATTCTGGCACGTTATAAAATATTAAAAAAATTAGAAAGTATAAAAGGGAATTGAGGGTTGCATTTTTTGAAAGTTTCAATTAGAAGAATCAATTGTAGATATTTTTCTTGCCAATCACTCCAGTGTTCAAGACCGTTTGATGATATCCTCAAAGGATTATAAAATTCATGCTAGAATATTTCAGAAAATTGAACAGCAATATCCATATTAGCTTGATGCCAAATCCTAGGGTGAATGAGCTACAAATTATGAGTCCACCAAACAGTCAAGAAATTAAATACAGAAAACAAAGCGTAACTCTTGAAAAATTGATTTTTGATTAATAATGTCTAAGGTTTATCATATTAGAATGAATTAGGTGATTTCGAATAGTATTAAAATACATAGTTTTTCTATACAAAACAACCATTTTAATATACTGTAGTTTTCATGTAACTTGGCAGCAGTTGAGTTCAGATCTAGCAAGTCCTCCCATCTTCTACACGCTGCCAAGTTATATGAATACTAGGCTACATTACGTATATTCAACAGAACGCAGAATTAAATTCAATACTAAAAGATGATACTGTAATAGAAATTGAAGTCGGGAAATTATATCAGAAAGTAATTCATCTTTAGGCCAGTACTAACAAACAATATTACAACGCATTAAAGAAAAGCAAAATGCATAACTTGAAAACTTTCCATTGTAACATCAATAACTAATGAAATGTTATTTCTTAATACTTGACTTACTTCAGTAACTCTATCAACCGACTTCTACTTGATATTCTAAGACAAATTTTTAAACTGCCTTTCAGAAAATTACACGATTCTTTCAAATTGCAAGTGCAAATAGATTACTGAAGACAAAGACAATAACAGAACAAAACTCAATATTCAAGAGCACTCTTCAAAGTAACGTACCTAAGCAAAACACACTAGAATATCACAAACAAAAAGTACATTACTTTTATTCAAATTGATGTAATGAAACACTTTGGAAAGTAACTATGACACAATAAATGCAATTCAAAACATTTTACAAATCACAATAAAAAATGTAGTTTACACTTACTTTTTTGAAGTGTTGAAGAGTGTCTACACTATTTTCACACATCTCGGTTATAAGTGTCACACCGGTGATGAGAACACCTACAAATAACAAGATAAAACACCTAAACATAAAAATTTTCAATAATAAAATGTATTTATTACAATTGCCATGTGTGTGATGCGACCTGTAGTGGTACAAAACAATAATTATATAATAATACACTTGTATAACTTTTATGCAACGATTGTATTATGTTTGCCTTCAAGCTAAAATGAAAATGTTAAGTTATGTCATTCGTGTCTTATACATCTAACAAGTGGCTTAAAGGCTTGATACAATCGCTGTATACAGTATTTCATCTTGGACTGTCAATAACTTACTTTTAATGACTTGGAAAATTTACTCTAACAAAAATAAATATACTAGAATGCTTAATTGTGGACGATCGCTTGTGCTTTGAAATAAAATTTAAACTTAATTTTATTATGTTTAAATCAGCTGATGTGGAATTTTGAACGAAATGTTCATTTCAAGAAAGAATGGGAAAAATGCTGAGTTCTGATCGATCTAGAGTCTATTCTCCCGTTTTATAATAGCTTCATTATTGATTCATCTATTTATTTATTTATTATGCAACGGTTCTCATCAGGCATGAATAAAGTAAAATGTTATGACATTATTTTTCAAGCTGTAAAAACTACTTTCTAACGTAGATAAAACAAATTAGAGTTCATAGCTCAAACAGTAATAATAATATAATAATAGAGGTTTATTGGAATTCTTTCTACAACAAAAGCCTCTCTTTCGAGGTAATGTTTGGCATATAAAATTCAAAAACTACAAATCGATATTTCTGACTTCCTCAAAACACTATTTGCATTTTCACTAAAGTTTGTCCATGATTTTATTCCACCTCTGGGTGGAGAGTATATACATTTGCTTCCAACTTATTTGAAAAGTCGCCTTTAATATTAATAGCTCAATAGTAGTTTATGCAACGATTTTATTTTGACCCTTATTAAGGCACGAGTTAGATGTAAGTTATAACACGAGCGAATGTGAGTGTTATAAATATCTCACGAGTGCTTTAATGGCCAAATAAAATCGTTGCATACACTATTTTATCTACGACCACTAGTATACATTTAATTAAAACAATTTCATTTTACCTGTGACTGTCAGAGATACCTAACCTCTCATCTCAAATATGAAAAGTTATAGTAGATTGTTAGGTTAAAGTAGCTGGTGTAGCAGTTTGATGAAATCAGCTGATAGTTTCACAATATTGAATTACGATATTGATTCCATCAAAAATGCTTCTGATTGGTCCAGAACCCGTGTTATAATGTAGAACCTGTACTATAATGAGCTCTTTATGCAACGGGTCTCAAAAAGCATTTCGAAAAGACAGCTGTTTTGGCATCAATTGTGAAACTGTAATGTATACATTATGACATGGTCGTAGATAAACAGTATTAACCTACAGTATAATTCAATCGCTCACCATGATTTTTTTCAGATAGGAGAGAGCGCGTAGCCGGCAGAAATATCTCCATGAGTTCAGGAACCTTGAGAACGATGCGAAATGCACAGAGCGCAGCTTTCTTGCGCACATAGCCGTTAGGCGACTTCATGAGTCGCTCCACTTCGGAGGCCAGATCACGTGACATCTCCGGGGAGGCGATTGCGCCCAGCGTACAAAGCGCCAGACCCACCACAAACTGCGTCGAACTGTTCAAGTCACTAAACACAAAAACAAAATTTGGAGAAAAATGGTAACGTGATCTCTTCTTTGTATTAGGTATGGTGTAATGGTGTGATAGCTCCTACTTCACCAACTGGCTGGTGAGGCTGGGTAGAGGTCAGGTCAAGCAGTTGATTGCTCTGATAACTGGACATGGCCACTTCAGGAAACATCTCCACACAATTGGACTCAGAAATGAAAGTCAGATGTGTAGGCTTTGCAATCAGTCTGAAGAGACTGCCAAGCATATCATACTGGATTGCGAGAGACTCGGGGCAAGGAGAAGGGCTCTGTTTGGCTGCAAACAACCAGGTGATGAATGGGACGTTAGCATAGGGAAAAAACTCCTGGATCTTGTAAAGGGCACAGGTATTGCTTTGCCTAACTAACGTACTAGGGACACACAATAAGCTTCGGTTGACGTGTGAGGATCTTTGAATCTTCTGGATCTTCGAATCCGTCCCTTCGGAAACATAACATAACATAACATAACATAATGGTGTGATAGTCTAGTCAATCATGATCCTGGGTAACACATAAAAACTGCCTACACACTCTCCCACAGCATGTTGACTACGGGTTGACGTCAGGAAGGGAATATAAAAAGTAATGCCAATTCCATATGGGATTCACTCTCCACTGAGCCAACCCACTTGACGTGGAAGAAGGTGAAAGAAGAAGGTGGTGGTGGTAGGAGTAGGAGTGGGAGTGGGAGTAGTAGGAGGAGGAAGAGAAGAATGGAGGAGGAGGAGGAGGATGATTAGGAGGAGGAGGAGGATTAGGAGGAGGAAGAGGAGGAGGAGAAGGAGAAGGAGTAGAAGGAGGAGAAGAATGAGGAGGAGAAGGAGAAGGAGAAGGAGAAGGAGAAGGAAAAGGAAAAGGAAAAGGAGAAGGAGGAGAAGGAGGAGGAGAAGGAAAAGGAGAAGAAGGAGAAGGACAAGGAGAAGGAGAAGAAGAAGGAGAAGAAGAAGAAGAAAAAGAAGGAGAAGGAGAAGGAAAAGGAGGAGGATAAGAATGAGGAAGAGAAGGAGAAGGAGAAGAAGAAGGGGAAGAAGAAGAAGCTATCTAGTTTGAATTATTTGTTCGTTTTTGTAGGTTATTTATACTTTTTATCTTATTGTACTATATCTTATTTGTACTTTGTTGTTTATAAGGCACACAATGCTGGCTGTCAGGTATGCCTTCCCTTGCAGTGTCTTCTAATAATAAAATTTGATATATTTTAGGAAGGGAACATTACTTAAATTGTCTTATACATTTTCACAATAAAATACATTAAATATAAATATACTATATAATTGTTTAGTATTTGACTAAATAATTTGTTGTAACTCTATTTGTACATTTGAAGAACAAATAAATTTGATTTGATAGTTGATGACCAAATGACGACTTTGATTTATCAATAAGAGTAAATCTCTCTACTGTTTTGCTGATTTTCTCATTAACAAACTATTTTTCAACATTTAACATGTACATTGAGAGGACATAAACATATTGTGTCGACCCGAAAAAAATCATTCACTCCAATAAACAAAACGAAAAAATATAATTCATTAATTAATAAGTTACTTCTAAAGAACTACAAATTTGAATTGATTACAAAGCATTTACATTTAATGATACAATACTTTACTTACTTTTTTAAAGAGTTTGTGATCAACAAATGCACATCTTGTCTCTCATCCAACAGTAACATAGCACCTAAATAGCCGATTCTCTTATCGGTGAATCTGGGCGACGCTATCAGCTTCAAGCATTCCAACTGTCCAAAGTGTGCTGGATAACTGGAAATGTATTTTCAATTTAGTAAAATTGCAACTTTTTCATTTTATTTTATACAGACAACAAAGAAAATCCATCACATTATATCAAATAACTTATTTCTAGTGTACAGTATCAAAGTATTCAACATTTTATATTTATTAGGTACACAATTCATATAAGTTACAGAAAAAATATAATTTGAATGAAACTCATCATAAATCTGTATACTACACTCCAGCATAAGCCAAGAGCTTGTGCGCTGGAGTGGAGTTCTATTAGATATAAAAAATTGAAAAGAAAAGAAAAAATTGTCTGCCAAATCAAGATTTGGATTTTTAGATATCACATTGGAAAGATTAAACACTATATTTAGCGATTTCATTTGCCAGCCGAACTATGATAATTATAAATATATGTGTACGTAAATAATAAGTCGAAATATATGAAAAAACACAATTCTACAATTTATATTTTAGTGAAAGATAGTTACTGAGAATTCATTATTTTTCACCCATGCATCCACATCACTGAATCGAAAAGTTACTTTAATTCTAGTAAATTAATAGTAATTAGTCCAAGCAACGATTTTGTTTTATGGCCGCCTCCAAGCCGCAAGTAAGATGTAAATTAGAGCACAAGTGAAGAGAGCAATACAAATTAACATTTTCATTTTGGATAACTTACTCAAACTGACACAACCTAGAAACCTTAATTTTTGCCATGAGTATGGGATTGAATTGAATTGAATAACTGCCTTTATTTAAACCTGGGAGGGCGACGTTAAGACGCAGTCGGCCCTCTCCACCACTTAACCCTCCCATACAATTCTAATTCATAAATGCATATCTTAGAAATAAAATATAATTAAAACAAATCTTTCTATAAGAAGGAAAACAAAACATGTATTATCTCTTGAAAAAAGAGGAAAAATTCCAACAGAATGGAAATAGACAATTGAAAGAACTAAATTTAATTAGGTGCAGGGAGTTTAAATTGAAATTATCACGATTTGAGAGAGGGTTTAATCCTTTACAAAAATTCGATAAACTCAACAGGGTTAAAGAAGGGACTTAAAATAAAAGTCTTCAATATTGAGATTTTTTCAAATTTATTTTTTCTTTCGGTAGGACTATTGAGCTGAGTGGAATGGTATATACTAATTTTTTGATAAATTGAGCATTTAGGGGAAAAAATACTTTTTCAAAAAACGAATTTTGTTCCATTCGAATAACTTGTAAAAATAACCTCATTTGAAACTAGGGGCGGAAATCTGATTTTACTGGAAAAAGGGATGGGAAAGAACAAATTTTGAACTTTATTGTTAATGGATAATTTTTGCTTTTTATGATAAGAGGTTGATATTAAGAGCTGATAAAAATGTATAGTAACCCTTTATTAGGTATAAGGGGTAATTTCTAAAAAAATGGACTTCTCAAATATTGAATATTGTAGTTTCTATCATCAATGAAAATCAAGTCGATATTACTCGTGAAATGTTTCAAAAATATCATCCCCTTTTCCCGAAAGCAGAACAACGGGCGACGGTGCGACATTGTCGCAGAACGAGAAGGAGGCCTGCAGAAAGATCGGCCAAGCGGTGTAAAACTAAGCTGTAGCACCCAGAAATGGAATTTTGTATTTTACAAAAAAAAAAAAATAATAAAACTATCACTGTAATGATGACTTGCAGTAACAATTTTATTGCACAAAAACGAATAATAAATATGCTGGAAGACACTCGATGAGTCGGCAGTATGTATAGCCCGACCGGCTAGCAGAAAGCTCACAGCAGAAGTTGAGCTCAAATTTTCATGGTGGAAATGTTCCAGACTTAAAATATCTATTCAAACTTGCTGTCACTGGACCCACCAGAAGTATATCCTTTAGCTATCAAGCTATTGCAATTTATGCTCACAACTCCTGTCTCAGAGGCTGTTTGTGAAAGTTGGGGCTCTATTATTGCCTCTGTTATGCTTTTAAGCGTTCAGCAGCCAATGATGCCTCCAATTCAATAGAGGTAGGCACTACTGACAAACTAGCTTTTATTATGATCAATGGACCTCCATCCATAAAGGAAATAAACTACTTTTTAAAGTTGGCTTCATGCAAGAAATATGGAAGTAATTTTCATAAAAACTTCAAGCCAGCATCCAGAAATAAACAGTTGTCAGAAGTGGTTACTTCCAAAGTAATTACTGTAGTTTTCATATAACTTGGCAGCAGTATGCTGGGTTCAGATGTAGCATGTCCCATCTGCTACACGCTGCCAAGTTATATGAATACTACAATAGTATGATACAAAATAAGTTAAATGACACAACCCTGCCATGTTTTTTGTAGTTTGTATTTACTTATAATTTAATATAATCTGAAATGCATACAAAATCAGTTTAAACAATTTGTTTAATCCACATTAAATTTGGTAATTTTTTTTCCTTTTTCTAATCAATAAACAGATCTATATCTTTAGCCTCTAAGCTCTTTATAATTATTATGTTAAGTGACCAAAGACCAAAGCTAAGCAGCTACTATGTAAAAATACACTCTAATATTGCTTATTAAGCTAATTCGTGAATTAAAGTTTAGCAACCAACCAATCATCCATACTAAACATAAAAAATTTATATTTACTATAAATATTGAAAGAAAATTTGAATAAAATTATTCATATTAATTACAACTTTATATGGTTTGTAATAAAATTGCTTTCAACTATGCGATAAACGTCAAATAATCCGTGAGAAAATGTTAATTCCCGCAGAAAGATTTTGGATCCGTCGCATAAAGACCAAAAACATTCTGCTTTGGGGCCCCTTTTGAGTGAGGAGTCTCGGGCCAGTGAGGTCTACTGTTCACAGAGCAACTAGTTGATGTATTTTTGTTTATATGTAAGAATGAAATGTATCTGCATTTGTGTGGTGACAAAAAAATAGATTGGATTTGGATTCAATATCTAATTTTTCATCAACTCTCACCCAAGCATGTGTATGTAGAGCAGTTTGGCAATGTTGCGACACCTCCAGACGCTGTCCTCTTCGCGAAACGTGGACCGGATGGTGGCGCACTCCTTGTTGATCACTGCACGCTCCTCGGCCGCAGTCCGCGCCGCTCTTATCTGTCGGATCAGGTCCCGCAGCCGCATCGGACTCGGCATTTGAACTGTGAACAGAAAAAATGTCATAATGTTGTATTGCTATTCAAAACAGGGACTTATTGCATCATAAACGACAAAGAACAAGTAAAACTTCATAACATTTCGCAATAACCACAAGTACAAGCACTAATGATATTAGTGAATTTAGCCATAGCCAAGAAAAATCCATTTTACCAAGGTATAACCTTCTACAACAAACTACCTGATGAAATAAAAAGTATGAAAACAGACAGGAATAAATTTAAAACAGAAATAAAGAAATTCCTTTTGAACCATAGCTTTTACTAAAGGAGTAAAGGAGTATTCTAAATACAACATTAGCTCTTAGTTATTGACAAAAATTAGTGTTTTTAGTTCATAGTTTTTTAAATTATTTTTATATGTTGACTTGTTGCTTTTGACAAAGAACTGTAGTAGTATTCATGTATCATTTCGCTCATAATATTAGTGTTTGTGACAATGTATTTTTCAAGTACTGGACTGTAATTTTATTATTTTATAAGGTGATATGTTTTTTTTTAATCGAATCTGACGTATGCTATAATTGTAATGTACAATTTCTTGCAATAAATTGAATTGAATTAGTAATATAAGTATAACTATAATATAACTATAGTTATATAACTTCAGCTTGCTGTCGTTTAATTGGACATGGGTTCGAATCCCGCTCCACCGTCAGGCATTTATGTGTAATCATTCACCTCATTACCCACGCACAAGTCTCGGACTCATGTGGGCATCATCAGTTATAAAATTTAAAAAATACTATTCTATTTAAAAATGGATAGATTTAAAAAGTTAGAATTAGAATTTCCGAAGTTCATATTAAAATTTATATTTTATTTTAGACTATTGATAATACTGATATATTGTTTCTATTCATATTTATTCATTTATTTATTTATTACACAAGATACAACAGGCCCAGCCCACTACTGGTGTCTCTACAATTTTTTAACTGAAAAATAATAATTTTAGGTTATGTCCAAGTTAAACAAGAAATTTTACTTTGAAGCACAATTTAAGGATTCTTTCCAAAACAAAAACATCATTTTAGAAGTATATTGATACTAAGTACTATTTTTAAACCCTTGATTTGTTTTAATATGTATAGTTTCTGTTGCGTTTCTTTTTTATACATTGTCAATTTATACGACCCTTCTGATTTGTTTCATTTTTTTTTGAGATTTATTGTAAAATGAATAATTTATTTGTACAAATGCAACTGGTTGTAAAAAAAGAACGGGATTTTAGACCAAAACTACCTCCATTTCTGAATTTTTACATAAGTCCAAGTAATTGTAAGCATAGCTTATGTTACATTTTCATTTCACAAAATATATGACTTGAAGCTTCTGGAAAGCACAATCATCAAGTTCAATTTGAACGAAGAAGCACTTTGATGATTCTATTTCATTTACTCCAAAATATTACTCAACTTTTGAAATAAAAACACTGAAATTTAGACTGCGTAGTCATATGTATGATATTTATGTATATTCTAACATGGTAATATTTGAATTATTCTCAATACTAATAAATTATTGCCACTAAAATTAAGTTTATACTGTGTTAGAAAATAGGACCCTGGACATTTATTATCCTTGACGAACTAATTAGAATTTTTCGCACACTAACAACAATAATAAATTATTTAAAAGTAAATTTTTATTAAAGAAATTTTCTAGTTCATTTTGAAGTGAATTTGTGTTATTACATACATTTTATTTTAATAAATTATTAGATAATATTTTTAGTCTTGAAGTTAAGGATCTCACATGAGATTGAAGAGAATAGAAAAAAAACAATAAATAAGAATTAAATTAATGGATGAATATTGAAAAATTTTATTGTATTAAAAAATTGACGCCATTACAGTATGTACAAAGAATTATTACGAAGACATATTTGGATTTAATACCTCCTTTTTAACAGAGGGGAAACGAACTCAACAATCAAAAAATTTGTTCCCACGAATAAATTTTTTTCTATAATCAATATAATAATTAAAATGTTATGCAGCATATAATTAGAATACTTCTATGAATGCTCAATATCTTGTGAAAAAATGAAATAAAAGATAAGAGTAGAATATGATACAAGAGATACAGAACTTGATAATAAATTTCTAATTGTCAAAAACAGTACTTCTCGATATTTTTCCTAAATATTACATTTTGAACGAGGGATTTTTTTAAGCATAAATATTCCCGATTCATTACTCTCGTAGTAGGCCGATTACTTTCAAGTAGTAGGCTGTTGGCTCGATGTAAATCAATACCAACATATAAAGTTCGGGGAATCACTCTCAACGCACTTTCAATGAATGGAAGACGACCTGTTGACCTATTTAGTGCCGCAGTGAATCAATACAATATTTATTGGCTAAATTGAACTTGATATTTTTCATTCCCCAGTCTGGAATAAAATCGCCGAGACTGAGTATCAATGACTTGGAAAGATGTATTCAGTAACACCCAATGCAGTACTATTCAGCCTATTATAAAATCGAATATACAGGGTGTTTCAGGAGGAAAGGTTCAAACTTCGGCAACTGATTCTATATCTAAAAATAAGGAAAAAATTCATAACAAACATATGTCCGGAAACGCTTTGTTAGCGAGTTATACAGAGTGAAAGATTTCACCCAAAACTCAGCACCCTCGGTAAAAGAAAGTCATACTGAAATTCCGGGAACATAAATTAAGGACCAAATACAGCTATTTCGTATGGATTTGATCTGAAAAAAACCCAAATAAAATAGGTCCCAGAACTCTATTTTCAGTAGTTTTTATGATATTATGGTGTAAAATAGAAAATTATGTTCCTAAAAACACATTTTTTTCAGCTTTGAAGAACAATAACTTCGTTAAATGAATAATAAATGCATGAAATTTAAATACAAAACTTGTAGAGAATTTAATTCTGAAAAATTTGATGTAAATAAACCCAACAAACAAATACTTCTTTCAAATATTCGTCTCTAATGAAAACTGAACAATGGTTAATTGAACTGAAAACTTCTGTCAGAATAGTCAAAATATAAATTGAGGCAATAAAAAATAAAAATAGCAACTTTTACTTATATTAAATTCAAAATGCTTTCAAGTGGTTTGAAGCACAATAATTAATGTTAATTTATTTTTAACGCAGGGGTTCAAAAATCCCTAAATTATATTCCATGCACTATAAAACTCTTTCCTGAATTGCTGTAAATGCCCGACGAACAGCATCTTTCCGTTCTTTATTATGGCAGCAGCAATGATAATACGATCTATCAATAATTCGTCTTTTGAATTAACTTTTAGCTTGTATACTTCATTTTTCATCCACCCTCACAAGAAATAGTCCACGGGGGTAAGATCCGGAGACCTTGGTGGCCAACTAACTATTCGACCAATCCATCTGCTATCAAACTTCTCATTTAAGAACTCTATCACACTATTTGCACAGTGGGTTAGAGCTCCGTCATGCTGAAAGAACACTGCCATACGTTTTTTAAGTGGGACGTCTTCTAACAATTGAACAAACAAATTGTTTTGTAAAAAGTCTAAATAGCTTTCTGCATTAACACGGTTTTCTAAAATAAATGGGCCAATTAAAATATCATCAATGAGGCCACACCAAACATTTACCGAAGAGCGATTCTGAAAATTACTTTCCAGAAAAGAAAATGGATTCTCTTCTGACCGTTCATGAAAGTTACAGGAGTTGGTAATTCCGTCTCTGTTGAATGTTGCTTCAAAACAGAAGTTTTCAGTTCAATTAACCTTTGTTTAGTTTTCATTAGAGACGAATATTTGAAAGAAGTATTTGTTTTTTGTTGGATTTATTCACATCAAAACTTTTCAGAATTAAATTCTCTACAAGTTTTGTATTCAAATTTCATGCATTTATTATTCATTTAACGAAGTTATTGTTCTTCAAAACTGAAAAAATGTGTTTTTAGAAACAGAATTTTCTGTTTTACACCATAATATCATAAAAACTACTGAAGATAGAGTTTTGGGACCTATGTTATTCGTTTTTTCAGATCAAAAATCATAAGAAAGAACTGTATTTGGTCCTTAATGTACGTTCTCGTAATTTCAGTATGACTTTCTTTTACCGAGGGTGCTGAGTTTTGGGCGAAATCTTTCACTCTGTATAACTTGCTAACAAAGCGTTTCCGGACATATGTTTATTAAGAATTTTTTTCTTATTTTTAGATCTAGAATCAGTTGCCGAAGTTTGAATCTTTCCTCCTGAAACACCCTGTATAAACGCCTTGAGAGAGGTCTCCGTACCAAAACTCTCGAGATAAAAAAAAAATGAATTCGGTGTATCAATGGAGCAAGATGATAAATACTTACAGTACTGTATCTAAACTATGTTTTTATTCCTGGAGGAGGAAGAGAAAAAGTGAAGTAAAAAGAGAACAAAGAGAGGAAGAGAAAGAAAAAAGGATACGAAAAAAGGAGGAAAGAAGAGAAAAAATAAAATAAGGGGGAGAAGAAGTAGATGATGAACGAAAAGGAGTAGGGAAAAAGAGACAAAGAAGAAAAAGGAGAGGAAAAGTGACAAAGAAGAAAAAGGAGAGGAATAAAAGAGAAGAAGAAACAGTAGAGGGAAAAAAAGAGACGAAGTAAAGTGTACACGTAAGACATTGATATAACTTCATTATTGTGATAGAATTAATAACAATTGTAATTGCCCACTGATAGAACGCTCAGATAGTATTAAATATCTTGGAATAATAGTAGATGAATTATTAAAATGGGATAAGCACATATCATACACAACTGCAAAAATAAGGAAGCTAATATATAAATTTTATCAGCTGAGGCATATAATTAATAAAGAAATGATAAAAACAGTGTATTTTACATTAGTTGAATCTCTTATAAGATATGGTCTGTTAGTTTGGGGATCCGCAAATTATAGTTTTGTGGATCCAATTTTCAAAATTCAAAAACGTATTTTAAAAATAATGGGGAATAGGGAGGCCCGCTTCCCAACCAGCGAACTATTCATGGAAAACAGAATACTTAGTGTTAGGCAATTGTATATTTTGTTGTTAATCACTCATATAAAGAAAAATGATAATGAAAATAATATTGTAACTCATAGCCACAATACTAGAATAAGAAGCCTCAATTATCAGGATGTACCCAGAATGAACACAGCATTTGGGCAAAGATCAATAGGATATTTAGGGCCAACAATTTACAATAGAATTCCACTGGAAATAAAAGAAGAAAGCAATAATAATAGATTTAAAAAAAAAATAAGGAATTGGTTATATAATATTGGTGTCCACCGTAGTGAGGAGCTCATAGTAAATAGGATGTGAATAGAAATACGATTATGCATACTTAGGTAGTTTTAGGTAGTAAATAGTTTTTATTATTGTAATAGTTATAATGGCTAGTTAGGAATAGTATTAGCTTCATCTAAGGTTTATATTGATGATCACCCCAACACATAATTTTATAGTGGGGAATCATATTTTTTCAAATTTAGCAATGAAATCACTGTGTTTTATATTTAATAATATTGTCATGTTTGAGCTATATCAATAAACTCCTCTGGATGTGTTCTACATCATCCAGAGAAATTATTATTATATTATTATTAAAGAGTTATGAGAACAAGAAGAAGAAAAAGAAGAAGAAGCAGAAGAAAGATAACGAGGTGAAGTAGAAGAAAAACAGTAAAATATCCTTTGGATTGTAGGTTATGTCAAATTCAAATAAATTAGAAAATCTGATAGCGTTATGGGAAGTGGTAGCCGCGAGCCGTAGCAGGTATCTGTTCAATCAGATAGATAAGCTGCGTTCTCGTAGGTCCTGTTTGTAACGGTGACCGATTAGATTGGCCAGCAAAAAAGACACTGTTCTCTGCTGAAAATCACTTCCCGGTGGTTCGGAACCCACCTAAAACTGTAGGTCCAACTCATAAATCACCATCATCCAACTCATTACCCACGCACAGGTCTTAGACCTATGTGGGCTTCATCCTAAAAAAAAAATACATGTCTACGTATTTAAAACCAATACTTTATTTATTTATGTACTTTTATTTATTTCAAAACTCAATAGATTATCGTATTCAATTTACAGGATTTTCTATCTTCAAATCTAATTTAAAAATAGTTTAAATTGCTCATGTCAACTCAACTATTTAAGAAACATGAATGAATAAGCACTATGTCTATTCTATTTATTCGTTTTTCTGAACTACTGGAACTATGACAAACATAAAAATTTAAGCGTCTAGCATCTATTTTTCATTTAATAATATAATAATTTATTCGACCAACAGAACATCCACAGTACATCAACAATTTTCTGTCTGGATATTAATACAGGAACAGTAATTACAAACTATGTCGATTATACAATGAGCTGTCTATTGTCTAATTACGGCAACCCCGAAGGTATTCCTGTGTGGGGCACCTCCTATCTTATATCATGTTTATAGAGAATGAAAAAGTGCTAAAAACCTATAAAAAATAAAATAAAATAAAATAAAGGTAATAAATGTAATAAATGTAGCCTAATATTATTTTAAAGAGAAGCAAACCATAGAAATGAATCATACAAACTACAATATCACTTGCTAAAGCAAGCGGAAAAAACATAAATGCCTGAGATAAAAAAAAAAATTAAAGAAACCATAATTTTTTTAGAATTAATTGGAGTATACTATATTAGTAGAATATTCATACTTATTCGAATTTACATTTTTTGTGCGGGCAATCTATTTAAAAAATGTCTTTGCTTATTCAACAGAAAAATAAATAACTTAAAGTCCTACTCTGTGCTGCTCCACAACACATAAGGAATTTATGTCTTTCTAATTAAAAACAAAATATAAAATCTTGATTGTAACAGACCAATGGTTACATCGAAAACTATGAGTGAAAAACACAGTACCAGCACCTAAAATATAGAAACTTCTAAGAAGCCCTCTTCAATCAAGTTCAAATCTCATATTGTAGCGGAAAGATAGAGCCTTTTTGAAAAAAATATTTATGCTGTAAGCCAAATTAGCAGTTCAAATTCAAAATATTTTTAAAATGTTCGGCATACTGCCTGCTGTGGGATAACTTTTTGGAATGTCACGATAGCGCAAATCGACACTGGTCTACGGAATAAGTGTCTCTCGGACCGTTTAGATTGGGATTGAGGTGATCTAATCCTTGCTAATGGATTGAATTTATCTCACAAATTTGCCTGGTCCACGTTTCTGATCTAGTGTAATGATGAAAACAGAAACCTCTCCTTCAACATTACTAAAACCTTTATTAGGTTTTATTCAATCTATATCTTCAAATTATTATTTTTTTTTTTATTGCTGATGATGCCCACATGAGTCCGAGACTTGTGCGTGTGTAATGAGATGAATGATTACACATAAATGCCTGACGGTGGAGTGGGATTCGAACCCACGACCGCTTAAACGACAGCGAGTTTCTGATCTAGTGTAATGATGAAAACAGAAACCTCTCCTTCAACCTTGCTAAAACCTTTGTTAGGTTCTATTCAAACTATATCTTCATATACTCAAGCATTATCCATACATCTTCACATAGAGCCTCCACACGATTGCTAATGAGGTTACCTAATTACTTTTCCAACTCTATTATAAAAGTTTAAAATGTATCAAACTTGGATTTAGGAAATTATGTGTGTGATTAATAGAGATATATTTTCAAAAATAGGTGACTCCAAAATTTGAAGATAAGATTAAATCATACAGTAAGCTACAATAAAACAATGTATTCTAATAGATATAATATTAAAATAGCTTTTAAAACTGGAATCGAAGACATGGTATTTTTTGTTTAAGATTAATGTTTTTATCAAAACATAATCTTATCTATTCCAGACCTTAATGTATGTATCAAATAGTTATTTATGTATTAAGAGCGTGAAGCGCGACTTTATCGCTCGAGCATTTACTGCGCGACGCATAGCCCGAGCGCAGTAATTTTTGCGAGCGATAAAGAAGCTTCTCGCGCGAATTACATACAATATTTTTCCTACAACTGCTCGTAAAGTAGTTCTTTACGTACTGAAAACTAATTATAAAATACCTCTTTACTGCTCAGCAAGCGATAAAGTACTTTACGCTTGCCAGCTGTTTTCTTTACACTTCTGTTTTGATTTTGATGCCTTCTCATTGGTGGATCACAGAATCTGTGAAATTCACATAACCTCAAAAATGGCGAACGCTAACCAAATCCGCGCACAGTCTATGATGTTACAAACTACAAACTTTTATTGTGTTGGAATCCAGAACTGCAGTTGTAGGAAAAATATTGTATGTAATTCGCGCGTGAAGCTTCTTTATCGCTCTCGCAAAATTACTGCGCTCCGCTATGCGTCGCGCAGTAAATGCTCAAGCGATAAAGTCGCGCTTCATGCTCTTAATACATAAATAACTATTTGATACATACATTAAGGTCTGGAATAGATAAGATTATGTTTTGATAAAAACATTAATCTTAAACAAAAAATACCATGTCTTCGATTCTAGTTTTAAAAGCTACAACTGCAGTTGTGGATTCAAACACAATAAAATCTTGTAGTTTGTAACATCACAGACTATGGGCGGATTTGGTTAGCATTCGCCAATGTTGAGGTTATGTGAATTTCACGGATTCTGTGATCCACCAATGAGAAGACATCAAAATCAAAACAGAAGCGTAAAGAAAACAGCTGGCGAGCGTAAAGTACTTTACCGCTGGCGGAGCAGTAAAGAGGTATTTTACAATTAGTTTTCAGTACGTAAAGAACTACTTTATGAGCAGTTGTAGGAAAAATATTTTATAGGAAGCCAATATTAATTATATTGGGCATGCCCGTGGTCATTTCTCATAGATAAATACAACAGTTATACTGAATTCATCTACGGCATAGATGAATAAATCTGTGGACAACAACGGCTGCCATCATCAATGGATTTAAAATGTATGTATATAGTACCTACCATAGCCGATTTTGACTGTAGGTGGCTCTTAAGACCTCACGTCATGTTTTGGTCCAAAGAGCGTACTACACAAAAGAGGAGAGAGGTAGTTTGTGATTGCTTTCCTCACTGAGCTAACAAAAATGTATCAGTATGCCAAGCCCACCGTAACAAATTCTGGAACAGTCCACTCCCACCTTTACACAGGGTCTGGCTGCACAGACGAGTGAGTATACTGATAAAATGAATCAATAAAACTATTCTGGGTCTGTACAGGATTTAAAATACCTTTACAATATTTTCAATTCCTACATTGGGGTCTGTGAAATGAAGAAAGTGGAGTTTGCGCTAAGCTTTATTAAAGAATTCTAACCTGAGCACACTATGCATCTGCCTACTCTAAAATCAGGATGTTTTAGAGCAGGCAGATGTATAGAGTGTTCAAGTTAGCATTGTTGATGAAGCCCACATAGGTTTGAGACCTGTGCGTGGGTAATGAGTTAGATGATGGTGATTTATGAGTTGGACCTACAGTTTTAGGTGGGTTCCGAACCACCGGGAAGTGATTTTCAGCAGAGAACAGTGTCTTTTTTGCTGGCCAATCGAATCGGTCACCGTTACAAACAGGACCTACGAGAACGCAGCTTATCTATCTGATTGAACAGATACCTGCTACGGCTCGCGGCTATGAAGTTGTTATCGATGACGTAGTTTTGCGCAAAATCTCTAATGAGACCCTATCCTACTTTTTGTGAATGTGTGCAATAGATAGATTGTTCATTCGCACTCAACGCATCATATCAGGCGTTGATAAGAGCCAGCTACCCTACGCTCTCAATATCAAGTTTTAAACACGCACAACTAGCGAGCTTGAACGCTACCCAAACAAACTAAACTCCAATTAACGAAGTGTGTTTCTATGCAGGTGCTTGCTTCTTCTGAAGCAAAGTAACTTTCAATACAGAAACTCAAAACTTTTAGCCATCGTATGCCAATATTTTATTGTCCTGAAAGTTGGTTATTAAATCAAGTCCAACACAAAGTTCTCAAAATGAGCAAATTTCAAACTTACCTCTTTCAACTGCATCGATGATGACTTGCTTTATGGCGGCCATATTGAATGTGGGGTTGAACCTGACAACACATCATAACAAAGGCATCAACACACAACATGCGAGGGAAACACACACTTAATAGAAAACATTAGTTATCAAGTACATACTACTCTAATAAGCTTGTTAAATGAAAATTATTTACACTTGATATATGAGACATTTATAAATAGTATAAAGTCAATATGTTAATGTCCATTCAAACTCTTATGGTGGATGTATAACGTAAGGGAAACACTCGCTAAATAGAAAAATCAAATAGTACACAATATGTACGTTAAATGAAGATCATTTACACTCACTAAATGAGACATTTTTATAATTACATCAGAAATTGCATAGAAAGTCACCATTGTAAAAACATTGTAAATAGAAGACATTGGTTATCAAGTTTATTATTACCTAATGAAAATAATTCAACTTACTACATGAGACATTTATAGTTAACAGAAATAGTATCCCAATTCAACCATTGTCAGTTCAGATACATGTTGTATGAAAACATGTTGTTTTTCAACATTAGCTTGCGTTGGAAAAATGAGAATTCATATACGGCATATCAATAAGAGGGGAATAAATTAAAAGATTACTTTACCGGAAATATAACAATGTACATTCAAACTCTTCTTGAATAGTTTATATGATGTATAAATATGATGAGAGTTGATGTATAAACTTAAACACGATCTAAAAGTACAGGACATGAGTGAGATGCATTACAATTAATACTGTACATCCTATGCAGCAATTTCTATGCAGTTTTTAATGCAATTCAATCGTTGGCGTTATTATCAAATAAAAATTGCTGTGACTTAGCAGTAGTCAAGCAATTTTAGATAATTTCTGATTTATTCAAGTGACTTAATTGAATGATTATAGAAGACTACCAAATACGGTGTCCCGACACAACGCACCAGCGACAAAAGGTAGGTAACACATGATTTACAAAATGTACAAGTAGGGTCGGTATTTACCTGGAAAGGGTCTCACACTAACATCAATGCAACAAAAAGTTGATGGGAAGAGATAGGTTTTCCCGGTACATATTTTAAATACTCAATTTTTCTGTATTTCTTGTTCCATGACGAACTGCGTTGTTAATATTAACTTTTTATGTACATTTAACGACTTGCAGTCAAATATTCATTAAGAATAAATAAGATTTACTTACTCTTTACGGCCGAGCACTTTCGAATCTTTGAGATCCGTTTTCAGAGGCGTCCTTCTTGATCATCATGTCAGTTTTTTGGTTAGAAGAGTTGTGGTTTATACAAACACACCACACACAATAAACAAAACATCCTCAACGAACAACTAAATTTTAAATCACACAAACTTTTCGATCACATTTTACAAAAACCACAACTCTTCTAACCAAAAAACTGACATGATGATCAAGGAGGACGCCTCTGAAAACGGATCTCAAAGATTCGAAAGCGCTCGGCCGTAAAGAGTAAGTAAATCTTATTTATTCTTAATGAATATTTGACTGCAAGTCGTTAAATTCACATAAAAAGTTGATAACTCAATTTTTATTAATTTATCCATGCTATACTAATACAGTAATCACTTTGGCGTAAATTGTTTAAAAACCGCTATGGTTGAAACGGAAAGGTTTTTACTTTGTCAAAAATTGGCTGGAAAACACGGAAATTCCAATAGCAGTTTGGAGCTGTTATCAAAGGCGACATCGTACAACAAACGCAGCCGAGGGATGAAACAACCCTTTGAACTACCTACTGAAAAAAGGTAAAATCCACAAATAGGAGACGTTGAGTGTTTGAAAGGAGAGGTGAAAAGACAAACTGTGCCGGTGAAACGATAAAGTCTAATGGGAATCAGTTATTATAACTTTATTGTGTGTTTAGCTTAGTGAAAATAAATTATCAGACTAATTTATAAAGAGTAATTAACATCGATTATTTAAAATATGCACCAGAAAAACCTTTCCAATTTACAAGAGATACGTTTTGTCGCATCCAAAATATCTCAAGTTATTGTCACACCCTTCCCAGGTAAATACCGACCTTAGTGATAGGTTGTCTGGTGGTACGTTTTGTCGGATATTCCCAAATACTATCAGGGACCTGTTGCATAAAACTGTACAAACTGAGTACTTGTATTTTAGTAACTGCAAAATGTTATGGAGGTTTTCACTAGTAGATTGTAATTTATTGCTATGCAACAGGGCGCAATACCCTTATACAGAAATTTAAAGGGGGTTACACATCGAAGAAAGATAATGAAACATAGCTTACTTGTTTAATATTAACCTATTGGAGATGAAAACTTTAGATGTTGAAAAATTTATATATTCGAAATTTATGAAGCTAAAGAAGTAATATAATTTCAAATAACTAAGTTTCTATATTCAAAGAATAAAGGTGATTTATAGAACACCATGCAGATATTCAATTTACCGAATGTGAACTTTAAGCATGATGATATTTTACAATTTTTGTAAAGTGTTGGGACTACTTTCAACAAACATCACACTCAACTTAGTGGGTGTATAATAGTAATATTATCAAAGAAAATCAAGAGTGAAAGGATGCAATACATTTAATTAGTGGTAATATGTGGATAAATTTTTAATTGTATAAATATAAAATACAACACAAACATTGTAACAAACTAAATCAAAATTTCACTCGCATGTATAATTAATAGTCGTTTTTTCTCTGTATTGGTGAAGATGATATTGTGGAAGATATCCATAATGAACAATAAGACGAAGTTGTCACAACCACGTTTATTAAAAATAGTGAGATACTAGTTTCGGTTGTTAAAAACCTAATATTCGTTTTTTTTTTTAGATTGATAATGGTGTAACAACCGAAACTAGTATCTCACTATTTTTAATAAATGTGGTTGTGACAACTTCGTCTTATTGTTCATTAATAGTCTAGTTGACTAGTCTTGCCCAAGACTTGGTGACTCATGAGTTATGTAACAATATTATTAAAAATAATAATTGGTTATCGATTGCCAGATATTAAAAAAATTAATAAATGATGCGTAATTACGAATTGCAAAATAAGGCATGCAATGTGTATGTGAAAATATACCTAATGTACACACATTCTACAGTGATAAACTACTTAATAAAAATGCACAAGCATAAATTTCATTATTTACAAAGTGAAATGTATTAATAGATAAATAATTTACTTATGTTAACTTATGTCAAAACTTATGTTTTGTTGCTAATAAAAAACGCACAGCTTACTCATAGTTAGACCTATGTGCCTTGCCTAACAGTTTTTTTAAAAATGTAATTTGGAATATTTTAGACAATGAAATATTACTTAAATTTTACTATACAGGGTGTTTCGGAACTCTCTACCAATACTTCTAGGCAGTGTTTCTGGACCACTAACAAAAGTAAATATTGTAATAAAATTTTTCTAAAATCCCCAGTTACTCACACAGCCGCCATTTTGGTTTTTTCACTCTTTATTTTTTATTCAAACACCTCAGAATGTATCATTTTGAAATTTTGCAAACAGCTTTATAACAATTAAAACAATCTTTAAAAATTAATCAAAATTTTCTGACACCAAAAAACAAAATGACGGCCATTTAAAATCTTTGAACAGGATTAAATTGATAATGGCTAATGATATCAAAATTTAACTAATTAGCTTTTTTTAGATATTTTTATTGCAAATCCAACGATACCTCATTTTCCAAGATTGGCCAACAATTGACCAATCTTGGAAAATGAGGTATCGTTTGATTTGCAAAAAAAAAAATATCTAAAAAAAGTTATTCTAGTCAAATTTTGATATCATTGGCCATTATTAATTTAATCCTGTTCAAAGATTTTAAATGTCCGCCATTTTGTTTTTTGATGTCGGAAAATTTTGATTAATTTGTTTAAGATTGTTTCAATCGGAAAAAAGCTGTTTGCAAAATTTCAAAATTATACATTCAGAGATGTTGAAAAAACAAAATGGCGGCTGTGTGAGTACCTGGGGATTTAAAGAATTTTTTATTACAATATTTACTTTTGTTAGTGGTCCAGAAACACTGCCTAGAAGTATTGGTAAAGAGTTCCGAAACACCCAGTATATCTCGATCTTATTTCATTGTACATTTGAAGAAAAAATAAATTCGATGTGATTCAGCGAAGTTGAAGTAGACAAGCCCACTCTACCACTTAACCCAAAAAAAGATGGAGCCAATGGAACATATTATTGAGCAACTGAAAATTCAATTTTTTTCATAGGCTACATTCTAGTTGGCTTATTTGGCCATGAGAGTGCGTGCAACCAAATTAATTCAGGTTTGCAGTTTATCTAGTCTCCTGCAACGAATTCAGGTGTCAAGATGTTGGAATGTCTTGATCTCTAGCCTACACATTGGACAAATCGGGCTCTCAACTACTCCTATTGGTGACTCTGCAAGTAATCATGACATGTTATCATCCTGTACGGAGACACACTCCTTTTCCTTATGCAGAGCAGGGTCCAGCAAAGAGACCAATTCTTATTTAGCTCACAAGTTAGTTTGAAGTGACTGACAATTGAATAAACTGACAAATATACATAAACAGAATTTATTAATTTCGAATTTCTTTAATTGCTATTACTTTATACTGAAGACTTCCGCAATGACGGATATTGACAACAGCATTGAACAGCTGATGGGAATCGATGAATGCTACTGTACAAAAATATGGTGACCCGGTATCCCGGTGGTGACCGATATTTTTGTACAGTAGCATTCATCGATTCCCATCAGCTTTTCAATGCTGTTGTCAATATCCGCCATTGCGGAAGTATTCAGTATAAAGTAATAGCAATTAAAGGAATTCGAAATTAATAAATTCTTATTAAGCCTTCTATTTGATGCATTCAGCATATTTTTTTCAACATATTTAATAGTAGAACAAGAAAAACTATTAGTATAAATATGTGGACACCATCTAATAATAGTGTTAATAGTGTCATGTCGACATTTATTTCGAGTGGCGAGTTCAATATCAAGTTATGTATGAAGATGTAATAATTAGCTAAATTAGCTAACAAAAAAAAAAAAAAATTTGAAGTTTGATTCAATATTTGCATTCACAATTCCAACAACCCATAATGAACCAATTCCATTAACCCAGTTTTTAATTTCTACAAACACCGTTTTTCTGTACACGATTACCTGAAATATTGGGATCGAATTAAAGTAAAAATTAGAAATAAAAATGATAACAGCATTAAAATAAGTTAATAAGTTTTTTTTTGAGGATGAATCACACATAGGTCTGAGACCTGTGCGTGGGTAATGAGTTGGATGATGGTGATTGATGAGTTGGACCAACAGTTTTAGGTGGGTTCCGAACCACCGGAAAGTGATTTTAAAAAGGTCTTAATAGATGCTTTACCCTATTTTTTTTTTCAAGGATGAAGCCCACATAGGTCTTAGACCTGTGCGAGGGTAATGAGTTGGATGATGGTGATTGATGAGTTGGACCAACAGTTTTAGGTGGGTTCCGAACCACCAGGAAGTGATTTTACAGCAGAGAACAGTGTCTTTTTTGCTGGCCAATCTAATAGGTCACCGTTAAAAACAGGTCCTACGAGAACGCAGCTTATCTCTATCTGATTGAACAGATACCTGCTACGGCTCGTGGCTATCACTTCACTTTTTAATAGTTATTTGTATTCTACAGGCCACATTTCCCGGCTTTATAATGAATGAAAATTCTGTAGTGAATTTTCAAAATTCATTGACGAGTACAACAATTTAATTTATAAATATTGAATTATTTTATTTAGGTGATGATTACATTCTTTTTATCATGATATTCACTCTTTATATATGAAAACAAATCTAGCCAGTATAAGTGAGGTTTGAGAAATACAATACAGTGAATGATTATTAATTAATAAGGATAATTATCCTTATCTGTAATTATTTAGTTCAAGTGTTCAACCATTCCAACACTATTATAATCAACAATTAATTTCAACTACCGTGGCTAATTAACTTCAATAAATGGCAATGGTAATTAATTTCGGCAATAAATTGATTCCAATAAAAAGATTTTATTCCAAAAAACAGTTAACACTCAGGCAAAAAATGCACATGATGCAATATATTCAAATATGCAAGATCAGCAAACATTTTCAGATTAGGGTGAGTAGATGGATGCAAGAAATATGAGCTCAATAAGTAGACCTATAGATTAGTTAAAACGCATGCTACGAATCCATGAGAGATTAATTAATTTTTCATACAATCAATATTCATGATTTTTGTACAATAAATTATCAAAGGGTTAGGAAATCAAGTGACAAATTTTTCACTTGTGATGAGCCATTTATTGAGAACCATGTAAAAAATGAATTTCAAAAACCGTAGAAAGCTATGTGAATTTGAACAGCTAGTTAGAAAAATAACTAGCAAACAGACTTACTTTCATTCAATGCTAGGAGTTATCATTGTTAGTACGGTAACATATTTGTGCAATAGACATAGACTACAAAAAGGTTTACTGACACTTTTCCTCATTCAATATCAAGGCCAACAAAATATTAGCATTGATGTAGAAATTGAAGAAAATGATGTAATTGATTGAACTACCATTTTTACATTGGGATTATTCCCGAATAAATATGAGAAAATGTACTACATAAGATGAATAGCAAAAGTATAATTTCCTTTATGAACCAAAAAGATGCACGAAAGTAACTCCATAAAATTTTCAATTATTAAAATGAAAATAGAATGTTTACGACCACCGTTAAGAAAAATCATGTTCAAAGACAAAAGTTATCCACTGATAAATCGATATTGATTGGATATTAATCGATCTAGTGAGAGACAACCAATCCCATCAGGCTCAACTCTTATTTTCTCAAAAGTTAAAAATATTCATTTCGAAAAAATACTGTGCTGATTGAACATAAAGAAGAGAATGAGAGCGGCTTAAAACTTCTAATTAACATGAACTTCTAATTAAGTTGCCAATCAACTAATTGACAAGTTATTGTTTGGTGTCACTCAAACAATTACTTGTGCTTTTTACAATACTGCTTTTAGAAGGAATCTTTGCACTACCTTCAATTTGGAATTTTAAACAATCCAATTATAAAACACTGTAATCTAGAAACAATATTTGATCTGAAAGGAATCTGATCAGTAACAGTGGAAATTAGTACTAATCTCCTTCAACGTTGGCAAACAACAAATTTTTAAAACGCCTTTTTTTTAAATACGATTTATGGTGGCTCAATAAAAAATTAATGACGTAAATAGCCTATTTCGATCCAATTTCTAATTTATCTACTCCTCATTGTACATAAACATGAAAGTAGACTACTTATGTACACTGTACAATATTGTGTATATTTACTCGACTTGCTTGACTACATTTTTAGAGCAAAAACGTTTTGGTTATAATTTTGTAAACACCAACACTGAAATCAAAACCAAAGTCTATGAATATGCTACATCGTTGGAGATCTTAACGTTTCATTGATTTTGCAAGTCATGTATAGCAAATAACTACAAAAAATGAATAGGTTATAAACTAACATTATTAGCTAATATTAGCTAACATTGAGACACTTATTTTTCGGGGTTGTATAAATAATCGAAAACGTAACTCTTTAAAAGTGATAAAATAAGAAATTGAACCCACAGTGAATCGGTACAAATATAGGCTACATTATGCACAGAAATTTAGGAAGCAATTAACAATTAACTACTTAATACTACTTATTAATACAATAATTAATACAATACTACTAATAAATCTCAATTTCCTTTTACATTCAAGCTATAGCTCTCATGGCTCAATAAAAATAAGCTAGCTTTATTATGTAATGAAATGATCATTTCTAGTTTTATTCAATTGCTAGATACCTAGTTTATTTATGAGATATTGACTTTCTTAGTAATGGCGAAGTTGATATTGTGGAAGGTATCCATAATGAATAATAAGACGAAATTGTCACAACCACATTTATTAAAACTTCGAGAAACTAGTTTCGGTTGTTACACCATTATCAATCTCAATCAAACTCAAATGTTCTTTTACAAATCAAGTTTGATAATGGTGTAACAACCGAAACTAGTTTCTCAAAGTTTTAATAAATGTGGTTGTGACAATTTCGTCTTATTATTCATTATTGACTTAAACTTATAAAAAATTAACTTATTGTGAAATTATTGAAAGTGATGGTAATTGAAAAGAGGCCTGACCCCGACCTTACCTTAGACTGTAACTTGTATGATAGAAGATAGCAGCATTAGAAAACTAAAGCTAATAGAAATCCAATTAGCTAAAACATTAAGCCTGAACAAATCTCCCCCATTCAAGTTGCAACTTAGTGTTACAGCTATTTGTAACTGTCAAACAGAATCATTGATACAAACCAGCACAATGTTAAATAAAGGTGAATTTGGAAATATTGTATTTCATTTAGCTTATAATGAATCAAGACACATTTCGTGACATTAAACTATGATACATTTTAAAGAATACATTTCCTATTTACAGAATGGTTGTAATTACAGAAAAAACACTACATTTATTAGAAACAAGAAGTGTTGTAATTATTCTGTAAACCACAATACAAAGTGAAATTAAAGGAAACTTTATTTTGTGTGACAATAAAAGCAATGAAAACATTGGTTAAACCATGTGGTTTAATGATTTAGAATGTGCAAAATCCACCATTAACAATTGCTTGAAGTGGCTATTACACTGGGCTAGTTTACTAGCTATCAAATATCTGTAGGAAATTCTACAACAAGCTACCGCAGTTTTTGAAGTCTTGAAAATATAGAAATATTTAAAAAACAATTGAAGAAATATTTAGTTGATAAACCTTTTTATAGTGTACAAGAGTTCCTTTCACATCAAAATTAAGCCTCACCTCAACTAATTGAAGTAATTATGGTATCTAGTGTATAATATTGTTAATCTGACTTGTCTTATACTCCTTAACTGGAGTCTCCAAGACGTAATCTACAAAAAAAAAAAAAAAATCAAGGCAGCGAATATCCAGACTACAAGCCGACACAGGCATGAAGGGAGGGAGCTTGATCTTATAGTTTCAGGAATCAGGCCTTGTGGGGGGGGGGGTGAGCTGGGTTGGCTTGTAGTGTAGCTACTCGCTGGCGTGTTAGCTAATGAATCGACCCTTTAGTGTAAAATTACCAAGTGAATGGATAATGTGAATGTGAACACAATGTGAAAGCAAAAAGCGAATGGAAATTTACACTAATTTGCGACCAAAATATTGTGATGAAACATCCACTGAACCGTAGCATACAAGGAGCTTTACATAATATGAAAAAAAATACTGTAGCCCAAACATTTATATGTACAGCTTTAATCAAAACCGTTAAATCGATAAAGCAAACGACTCTACAAGCAACTAGATGCATTCTAGATACAAATAATGTGAGTGATCCATTCCATTCATAACTGATGGTTGGTGTTAACACACATACAGCCAAGAAAATACTATGATAAATACCCATGATCAGAGGGGTTCATCGTTCCTAGACTCTAACGCTATAGGCGATAGTTAATTAGATTTCGCGATACTGGAACAAATAATACAAATGCAGCCACAACAAATGGAGACACACATAACAAGTACAAAAAAACTTAGAACAAAGCAGACACAGAAAAAACAAACAAACACATCAAACAAAACAAAAAGACAGAAATGAAAAGCATAAATGGTTCGAACAGAATGAAATCAAGCTGGTAGTAATCATTAATTAATATTAACTACACATTATTAGAGGTAAAGAACTATTTGGAAGAAAGTATAACGATTTTTACAAGTCCTGTAAAATTGTAAAAGCTATACTAGTAAAAGAACCACAATGTGTGACAGCAAATATCATAGTTATGTAGTATAACATCAACATGTACTCAAGTTTCAACAAAAATTTGTTATTAATCTAGAATGAATAGTTCCTGAAATAGACAGTAAATTAAAACTGAAAGAATTTAGTATACACGACCTAGGTAAGTAACGAGTAGATTTGGTTAATAGAGCTCTAATATCTGTCCTTCGATTTATTGTAGTATGCATACATTTTATCGTGCAGTGTTTATTATATGTACGTTAAAATGTTTATAAGCTATAAAAAATAAATAACAATTAGTAATCGTGCTTAGACATGGCCTAATAATGTGTTTGTCATCAACATAAGTCGAAGTCCGACTCTAATTAATGATAATAATATATATAATAATAATATAATATTATTATATTAATATAATAATAATAATAATAATAATTATAATACTAAAATCAAAGGAAAGTTTAATGTCACTTTATCAAGACTAATGATACGATTTATTTATCTTAAAATTCACAGTATCACTAAAATTAAGTCTCATAACATTTGAATGGATTAAAGTACAATATTTAAATATATATATAAATGTACAGAATTTGAGTAATTAATAATTTAGGAAGGAAATAATAAATTGTACAATTGAAAGTAAGGAAATTAGCTTTTAATAGCTTTGCAGAAAGATTTTAATAATCTTTGATAAATATATTATCATATTGTATTTATGTTATGATGTATGATAATCTTTGACCTTCATAGTAGTGACTAATTGCATAATATTTTTGAACTACGGATACTGAATGGGAGTTTCATTGACATCATGTTTTTAACTTCATCGTTCACGCCAGAATGCATTAATTCTCTTATAAGATAATTATGTAATGCGACTTGAATTTTAAAAATTTCAATTAAATGTTATTTTATGTGAAAAATAAAGGTGATTTTCAATTTCAATACGGTATTATTATAAAAATAAAGTGGTATTGATTTAGAATTGTAACTGATTCATTGGATAAGCAAGAAGATTGATAAATATTGTGTTACTCATTGCAATTTCAGTGCTGTAATGCAATATTCAACGAGTAGTTAGATACTGACCTAGATAGAAATAGGAATAGAATATTGGGAATACAGCTGTGCATAAAGAATTAGGAGAGAACAAATAAAGAGAGAGATAATGAGTGTGCTCTAACAAATATAATCAAACAATATTGTTAATTAATATTTACTCATTATTAATTCTTACTATTGTTAGATTTCATTTACAGTAATAAACATTCAATAAATTTGAATGAAATAAACGATTATCCTTCAACATTCTCAATTTGATCAGAAAAAGTTGTCAAGTTGACAATTTCTGTCTGTTATTTGTCAAAAAGTTAGCTTTCTAATCACATAAGGGTGACAATGATCGGAAATAATTTGTTATTTCAGCTCTATAAAGGCTTCCAAAAATCAATTTCAAGCCTGAAAGTAACAAAACTGACGTTCAACTCACTGCCTATTGTAAAGACTCACCTTTGTTAAAATGGCATACACCCACTATTGTTTACAAAAATTAAACGAACCAGTCTCACACAAACGCCCATTTTTTTCTTACTGTTGCTAAACAAATTTCATTGAACACTAACAGGATTTAAAGCAATTAAAAATTCATCTGAAAACATTTTTTCAGTTTTTTAAACAGGTATTAAAGAGGTTTTAAAAAGGTCTTAATAGATGCTTTACCCTAATTTTTTTTTGAAGGATGAAGCCCGCATAGGTCTGAGACCTGTGCGTGGGTAGTGAGTTGGATGATGGTGATTTATGAGTTGGACCTACAGTTTTAGGTGGGTTCCGAACCACCGGGAAGTGATTTTCAGCAGAGAACAGTGTCTTTTTTGCTGGCTAATCTAATCGGTCACCGTTACAAACAGGACCTACGAGAACGCAGCTTATCTATCTGATTGAACAGATACCTGCTACGGCTCGCGGCTATCACATCCCTAAGTTTTGAACTCAAATTAGAAGTTTAGGTATTAGTATTATTAGTAATATTGTTAGGTTATTTTGATTATTATTATTATAATTAGTTACTGAGGTAGATGTGAACAACGTAAGAGCTGTAGCGTTAAGTGAAGTTTGAAACTCAAATTAAAAATTATTGAGGTATTAGTATTTTAATATGGTATTAGTATCAATTACAATATGTCTGATTGGTCAGTCTAAAGAGTTTTATTTTATTTTTGTTTCAATGAAGAAGCCTATTGTACGAGCATGTATTTAATGGCGAATGAATATTCTTATTCTTAACACTAGACCTGAGCCAGCCATGTCACACGATATTAATACTAATAATAATAGTTATTATTATTAGTGATTGAGATGAACGTGAACAACATAAATACTGTGAACGGGATAAACCTTTTTAAATCACTCCTTTATGGTGCCAAAGTCAAGTCGCAGCAGTATGAAAATAGTGTTGTTTTGGATTGAAATAGTTATTTTCACATTCGATTAAATTAGCATGATCTATTTCTATTTCTCGATATCAATAAATCTCTCAACATGAAAACTTTGTAAAATTTATGCTGATTCAATACTCTTTTTTTTTATTCAATTAGGTCAAATAAATTCAATTAGAATAAACGCTTTGCTTCACCTTTTGCCTCATATATGATTTGATGTGCCGGTTTATGTTTGAACCATGTGTTGCTAAACATTAATCCATTGTTCATACCAAACTCTAGCAATCTCTCTACATTAATATTCTAATTCTGTTCTCCAACAAGCATCTTTCCACAGGGATGCTTCCAGTCATTTCCCACTAGGGCATTCATGACTCCACCTTCCTCGATTAAAATATCACCTAAAATTACCAAAGATCAACTGCCTTCTTCGACTAAACCCCCTTCTACAACTGCATTCAATGCTGACTACAACTCCTCATTTTCATGTATATTTAATCTCAGTGGGAGCATACAACGGAACAAATGCCAACTTAATTTCCAAATCCAGGTCAACTATAAATATGCTTAGGCTTACTACACGTACTCATTACTCTTCCTTGTCCCAAATTCTTTTGCATGTCCACTCCTGAATACACCATCCTTCCTTTAACTATACTTGAGGATCAAGCCCACATAGGTCGGACACCTGAGTGTGGGTAATGAGTTGGATGATGGTGGTTTGGATGATTTAAACCTAGTTTTAGTTGGGCTCCGAACCACCGGGAAATGATTTTACAGCAGAGAACAGTCTTTTTTGCTAGCCAATCAATCGATCACCCTTACAAAAAAAGTCCAGGAGTTCGTAGCTCATCTTATCCGACTGAACAGATACCTGCCACGGCTCGCAGCTATCCCTACTCTTCCAGAACTCTTCTTTCTCACCCTCTAATTCCCAACTACTGCACTTTATCCTTTAGCATCTCCACCACCAATTCCAAATCCACCTAGTCAGTGTTCGTTATCTCCATATTAAAAAATCTTGAATTATTTTTCCTGGCCAATTCTATCTCCTTTCTATACTCATTACCAACGTTCCATGTTCCAAAATAGCTTAATATTAAATTGAAAGGTTGTTGATGAAGGATGCTATAGAGTGCTGAAATATGTATGACAAGTCAAATATTGGTAATAACAAATATTGGAAGATGATGACTAACTTGATTTTAATGCTAATAGTAATATTCATCTTAATAAATATTTTGTCAATTTTGTAGTAGGCTATGCAGTATAACACTCGCCAGTAAGCCAATTGAGCTTAGGATTGACAGTGATTTAATTCATGAGGTTCTTCCTACAGAGATATTCATTCCATTCAAGTAATAGGCTACTACATAGATAACATTGCATTGTACTATCAAATAGAATAATCATTCGCCATTCCATCAAACATAGCCTACAACTACTGTATAGTTGTAGGAGTACTCAAGTTTGAGCCACCAGCTTATAGAAAACTATCAAGTAAGTTATGTAGAAAGTGCAACTCGTAATAAGTTATATAGAACACTCAAGATTATTACAATTTAAAGCCGTCTAAAATTAAACTTTTCATTTCAATAATTCAATTACATCAACGACATAGCCAACATACATGATCAATGAATAAGCCATAACCTTGTCTAGCAGTGAAGTAGATCATCTAATTTCCAAAATGTTACTCACTTCACGCCTATACCCATGTTACAATTCAATCAAAGATGAACAAGTTCTTTGTACACAATTAGCAAATCCATAAGTCTTCAAAGGTCTCAGGAAGTGATCATTTGTGTACAGGTGAGCTCAAATTTAAGGTTAGAAATACCTTGACAGCAGTAGAAGCACATGAACAAAGACCTCAAATAAGTTAGGGCATAAGCCTAACTTATATGATGAAAAAGCTAGTATTTTTCTCCCATTCCTGTTTTATTACCATATACGAATGAAAGTTTATGCAAAAGTCCGAATGGAAGGCTGTTCAAGGATGTGGGCTAGGCACTCATAACAGTTATCACAGAAAAGATTTCTAGTATAAGACACCACATGTTATAAAAATAATAACAATTCATCTATGATGTGATGCTACAAGCAAGGGGCGTTATAAAATCTATTTTTCATCAACATGTTTCACATTCCAAATTGATTGCCTGCAGGTGTCAATTTGAGTGATAGGTTAATTGGGCCATATAGATGTAAAAATGAGAGAAAACGTTATCGTTATCAAAGGCAAACTACTGAAATTGATAAAATAGAGTCGAATACAATATGATTCAGCTTATTATAATTTCAATCAAGGATTTGGCTTGAATTCATTGCTTTATCAAATTGAAGGGTTAGTTGGTGGCATCGCAAGAAAAACTTCCATGAATGAATATTGTTCACTTACACGTCTAGTCACAGTAAAGAGTAATGTAATTCCATGAACGAAATTCGGTTCGTAGGTAAAAAGGTAACATATTAAAATAAATAATTAAGACACTGTGTAACAGTAATACAAATGAGATCGAGCCATGTCACCTCTCAGTAGCATCTATGAGTCATGCCACAATCCAGTCAAGGCACATATTTTAATAGAAAATATATTAAACGTATGAAACTCACCTTTTGACGCAGAATCAAACAAAAATTAATAAATAATAACTACTAAAAATACATAACTGCAGCCCAGCTGACTGACCACACCGACACTAATGAAAATGGCTGAAACGATACGTTCATCATGATAGCTGATTACATTATTTATCTAGGGGAAGGAATTTTTTAATTTTATCCTTTTATTAATTATGGAATCAAATCCTATGTTATGTATGGTATTAATTCTTGATACATTAACCTTTTTATTAATAGTGTTAAAAATTAATCGAAGTTACATCGAACGAAATTAAATTTATAGTTTTTGTGCAGTTTACAGTATGAGCCCGGGAAATTTGAACGCTACAACGTGAACCAAGAGATGTAAAGTATGTCAATATTAAATATAATAATTATATTTAATATAGTGACACGGAGGATAATATTTTGGATCTTAATGCAAGTTTTTGGCTAAAAATAAATAAATAATGAAATATTCAGATGTTTAACATGCACTATAAAATTGGGAGCTAACCAGATAATTCTCCAAAACCACTAAAATTGAAGAAATAATTTATAGGCTTTCCAAATAAAATGGTCGGGTTGCCGGGAGCTTTACCGGTAAATTAAATCTACTGGTGAATATCACCGGTGGCGTATGATTGATTTACTCTAACTCATAGACGTTGAAAAAATTTGAATAGTCTAATATCAGATGCCATCGGTAAAGCTCCCAGGAACTTGACCATTTTATAAGAGTATAGGTATGCCTACCTACCTATTAGATACATTATTTATACCGCCATATGCAATATTATTATACTATATTTCTCTATATACTATTCTATACTATTATTACTATATTAAGTATCGCAATATTATTGAATTGAGCATGTATACGCTATCCTTAATTTTAACAAGTTTCAGCAGTGTTAATAAATTAGTTGTTCAAGCCTTATGAGATACCGTGCATTCCAATATGGTAATAAAAATAATAAAGAATTCATCACCACGTTCTGAGAGGATCGATATGCAATGATTATAGGTTGTTTCTTTCAGCAATTTATTTGGTTTTCAATCTTTTTGGCCCTTTTCCACGCTAATAATAAACCTTCAACCACAAAAAAGCCACTTGCATAAACACCAGTGCTCGATCATTCTGTGGGAATATTCTTATAAGAGCAACAGGTAAGTTATAACTTGGTAACTTTAAATCGTAGTTATAGGAACCTGGTACAGAACAATATAATATGCTTGAGTTTTATCTGTAATAGGCTATTCAATCTGATAAACTATAGAAATAAATATAGAACTACTTAGTTGATAAGGCGAAAACAAGTCAAGATAGGACAAATAATAGGCAACTAAGGCAATAATTTTGTGAAGCTAACTAAATTTTTCTGATAATTTTGTGCAAGTTACTTTGATTGAATAGGCCTACTATTAATTTGGATGGGACATAATTTTTAAGAGATTAAAGGAGCATATCACTTACTCTATATGCACATCCATTTTTGTGGATTGCAATATTCTCACAACAAAAAAAAAAAACTAACACAACATAGCGACGACGGTGAACTAAGAACTGAAGACAGGTAGCCTAGGCCTGTCAAGAGGTGTCGCATCATATCAGTTTTTCTACGGAATTGGAAACTAGAAAGATAATTGGCTGCAATTCAAGGCTCTTCAAGATAAGGAAATCCACTTGTAATCCGTGGGTGTAGCTACAAAAATTGTGTAAAAAATAGTGTTATAAATACTCATTTTTCTGAAACTTGTATTCATTAAAATGTGTGTTTTTTTAATAAATAGGCCTATGTTGCACATATAGCACACATTTCGAATAGAACATACTAAATATCATGTTACGGTACTTTGAACATTCTATTTAATATTTATAACTATGCAACATAATAGGTACCTATTAAAATAATCTCTACCACTAATTGTACTGTATAGGCCTACTGTGTACAACTGCATAGCCGTTATAGCCTACATTCCAAACCTTATGGAAAGCAATGGTAAAAACATTACAACATGACATGTAGGTCTAAAAATATTAAAAATTGAGTTAATTGAAAAATAATTAATGTTAACAAAACACTATTTTTGGTGAGTAAATTTTTTGTATACATTGTTACATGAAATATTATTGAAATTTAACTTTTTTCTTCTAGATTTTTGTGTTGTTCTAGACTGAATAACCCATATTTATTATTGCTGGGTTACAGAAACAATGGACAACTGTTTATTGTTTTATTTCAATATCCCATATGATGGAATAAATTACAGTACAGTATATTCGTTTAGTCTTATTCTTTATTGTAGTTAGCCTCTTATTTTATTTAGTTATACGTTAGCTTCTTTATTTTTACACATACTATTTATTTTTCAAATTCACTAACCAATCAATAATGCACCTGATAATGTCGGATACTTTTGAATTTTGAAGGCACTTTTTTCACACAATTTCTGTAGAGTACAATGTGAAAGATACAATGCCGACTCTGTCGAATCATTCTACTGTTCTATAAAAAATTAGGCACCGGTAAGGAGGCTGTCTAATAGATTAATTTTTGATTAACATCAGCTGTAGACCTAATTTTGGCTCTTCCATCCACTAAGATTCTGCTTATTTGTGTTTCATGGTTCATCTATTCATGCATTTTGGAGATCGCATACCTCGATATAAAGAAGATTACTAAGCACAGACTAATTAATTACTGAATACTATAGCGTGGCTGTAATACACGTGGAGTAACATACAATATAACAATACATGGAGACAATACACATACCGTTTTTTCAAAATAGATTCTCAGTGGCATCGACAACATATTTATAAAATCTATACTGATAAAACTGAAAGGGTAATATAGCACAGTGCATAATGGATACCTTGAATAGTTTTAACATAAATTTTCAGCTACAACCCGGAAATAACATAGCCTATTAGAGAAACATAAGAGGTGTAGGTGGATCAACACGAGAATGATATTGGCCCCCATAAGATACATTTTAGCTGATGCCATTGCCATGGCGATCTACCTATACGCATACCGGTACGGTAACACCAAGAAGTAAGGCTCAATAAATTTGGAAAAAACATTGCAGCACATAAACAATGGATAGGCTTACCATAAATTTCTACTGAGCTAAACACAATAAATGAATATAATATGGTAAGAAATGAATAGATTCCAGTCTTTTCAAATTCGTTCCTTTCAACGATATTAATTCAAATTGTCTTTTAATTCCATACTAAGTTAGTTCAAAGCAATCTCGTCACGTCAATTCCAGGGAAAGTTCATTCAATATATTACTTAGTCTAAAATGAAATTCATTAATTTACCTTCTATTCAGTTCAGGAGGAAGTACACTGTAGTCTTCAGATTCGACGTACCACATTTTGAATAACACACACTGTACCTAAAACGCTAAAAATTGAAAATACACAAACTGAATGAATTAAACTACAACTAAAAGTAATAACAAAATCTAATTATTGAGCTGTGTGGCTTAAATAATTTCCAAGTTGGTGAATTGAGACTGAAATATCGTTAAACTTGACATGCTTCGTTCCATTTATTACTTAAAACGATAAGAGGAAAAGCACTCAACCAACTAGCATACAAACAAACCCGAATAGTTCAGGTTAAAGATAAGAACATCACTTTCATACGGCAATCTGAGTAGCCGGCCTCTAGATGGATTTATCTAAAAAAAGTTTGAACTGCTTTTCTAAACCTACTTTTATAATAGCTCTTTTGATACATAATTCCGTGTGATGAAATTTTAGATAGATTAGCACATCGACAAAGATTGAAAATAATTGGATTTGCAAAATTTTCTTGCCTATATGACTACGACAAAGAATAATGCCAATTGTATTCAGTTTACAACTTATGCAAGTTGAAAATGTGTGCACCGTGGAAAGCTTTTTATTGTCATAAAAATCAGGAACATAAACTTCAATCGAGATCATAAAATGTTATTACAATGAGGGATTGAGTCATTCAAATCAACCCGTGAGTGATGATAGACCTGGGTCTACTGTTATTAGATTGGTAGTAATTGTTTTCCTCTTTTCCATTGAATCTATTTTTGATAAGAATGAATGAACATCCAATGAGGCTTGTCGATGAATGACACCATGTCTTAAATAGTGCTTAATTAAAAGTAAATCATTAAAAAATGTTTTTTAGGCATGTTTTCATCATTTTCCTAACTTTTCTCTGATATTCCAGAATTGCTTGTTATTTCATTCTTATAGTTCATTTCACGTAAAATGTAAAAACGAATGATATTAACCAAAATCTTGACGTACATGATTATAATACAAGAAGCCGAGGAGATTATCACTCGGTGAGTCACAATAGTAGCTTATTCAAACAAAAACCTAGTTATATTGGTAGGAAACTCTACAACAAGCTACCGCAGTTTTCAAAGAGTCTTGAAAATATAGAAATATTTAAAAAACAATTGAAAAAATATTTAGTTGATAAAGCTTTTTATAGTGTACAAAAGTTCCTTTCACATCCAAATTAAGCCTCACCTCACAACTAATTGATATAGTAATTATGGTATCTAGAGTATAATATTGTTGATCTGACTTGTCTTATACTCCTTAACTGGAGTCTCCAAGACATAATCTACAAAAAAAAAACGTAACAATTATTATTAGTATTCCTGGATTTCTTGTTCCATGACGAACTGCGTTGTTAATACAGTATTATCAACTTCTCAAGTGAATTCAACGACTTGCAGTCAAATTTTTTATTAAGAATAAGTACAATTTAATTCCTCTATAGGCCGAACGTTTTCGAATCTTGGAGATCCATTTTTAGAGGCCTCAAAAGTCGTTGAATTCACTTAGAAAGTAAATATTATTAGTATGTGAGTAGCTTCAATTTTTGTTGCGTTAAAGGAGCAATTTGGGAATTAGAATTATTACTATGAATAAATTAATAGGAAAATAAAATTTCAGGACTGTTGAATGAAACAATGGATTCAACTTATGAACAAAATACTAGCAGAAAAACGGAGTGGCAATGAAAATAAGACTTTATTTTTTGTATTATGATTTGAATATGCTCCACAACACAGTATTAAAAGATTCTTATTATACAAAAATTTTCATTCTATTTCAAGTGATATAAAATTATTCAAGTTTTGAATAAATCTATATTATATAAAAATGAATGTCTGTCTGTATGTATGTATGTTCCCTATAGACGTCAAAACTACTTGAAAGATCGGCATGAAACTTTGGGAATATGTTGTGTGAATATTGGGGATGGTTTCTGACCATAAATTTTAATAGGGGAGCTAATAATTATTATTAATTAATCCATTTTATAGAACTAACCTACTGAACTTGCCGGCCAAACAGCTTAAAGGAACAGCTGAAAGAAGTCAACAGTTTTTAATCATATGGCAGGCCCCTTAGCGGCGTTATTTACGCTGTCTTTGAACAGCAAAAGTCTTTGCACTTAGCATGTATAGCCTACCGTGCAGTCGGAGCCTTGCAATATGTAGGAAACATACGACTGGGTATGATGAAATGTAATTATGCCAGGTTGATGACATCTGTTAACCAATGCAGCTAGAAATTTGAAATGCAGCCTCAGCAGGAGGTTGCAAATAATAAAATAAAAAACCTAGCTTCTACCCTTATAGTCGTAGGAGGTTTAAATTTGAAATGTTTCTTCATTCAGAGGTGGTGATTAAGAAAGCAATGAAGCCTCTATGATCAGCTGGAAGAGCCCTAGGACTAACTTCTTTCCTAATTTGAAATGTAACCTCAGCGGGAGGTGGCGAATAATAAAATCAAGGAGAATTTTTATGAGAACGCAGCAATGCGCGTTGGGCCAGCTAGTATTTGATAAAAATGTGATTAGAATAGTATTATTTTATACAATGACAAAGGCATATGTGAAAAGTATTCGATTACAGCCTAGGCAATCAATAGTTGAAAACATACTAATTAAATTAATAAAACTCAACTTTAGGAGATACAGTATAACTTAAGTCACTTTGAATGCAATAAAAGCAGGGATTTCGCTTCCTCTGAATTAATCTGATATTAGCTCATGAATCTCATAAATGTCAATGTATAAAAATAAATTTAAAAATGGGCAATACCAAATAGGATAATAAAGATTACTCATTATTTTATAAAAACTTTATTATTTAACATCACTGTCAAGATTTTCACACATTTATGTTTTCCTAACAATTTAAATATTTTTCATAACGTTTATAATTATTTTGTAACACATACCAGATTCACATTGAGGCCGAGAGTATCTCTTTCGCCTTTTCTGATTTTGTAATAATAAATTTGCCTTTACAATGCCCTACAATAGAATTATCACAGTTGAAGGAATGTTTAAAACAAAAATATTGTTTCATAATGGAGTCTTGATTTGCAGAATTCGAAATTGCTAACAAATAAATTAATACCATATAATATAATAAATTCTTCATTGTTGTGGTTATCCATTTTTCGTGAACTGCAGTAGAACTATTCATATGTATTATCTTGCTGTGCAGAACTGACCTTTTTGAGTCGCGGCGGACGCGTTTCGAACTATGTTGTTCTACTTCGGCGCTTGGTTGCAGATCAAGTGCAGAGTCTGCAACCAAGCGCCGAAGAAGAACAACATAGTTCGAAACGCGTCCGCCGCGACTCAAAAAGGTCAGTTCTGCACAGCAAGATAATACATATGAATAATAAATTCTTCATTTCTGGTAATTGAAATACGTCAACAATTTACAGATATTCGTACGGAAAATACTTCTCTCTGGGTACCTACCTCAGTGTGGTATCACGCTTGCGTTAACAAGGGTGCAAAATAGGCAAACTAAAAGAAATATTAAAAAAAACAAAAGAATATATTTTTCGAAAAAAAGACATTCCTATTTTTAGAGCCAGTCTTCTGCATTGAAGTAAATCTTTTGTGAATGAAATACATTATTTCACTCGTTCATTCACCTTATCAACTGCACATTTCCAAAACATCCATCTGACATGCGACTGCCTTCAGATGGAGTAATGCAAGCACCAAAGTCACCTGATTAATCCTCCATTTCTCATGTTATGTATTATCTTGGTCTCTAGGAGGTCGTATATCTATGTTGCGTTTAATACAGTCTACTAGCCACATAATACCTTCATTGATGCCGTCTCTGCAAAAAACAAAAAACAGATAAAATATTTTCAGATATTTACACTTGTACAGAAGCATGAAAAAGTGGCATAAGGTGAAGCTTACTCACTTACATCACTTGCACAGTGAAGCATCATTGATAATCACCATCGCAAAATGAAACACATGCTGTGGAATGGCGGTATTCACATTGCTCCGATCTGTCATGCACCATTCCACAGAATGTGTCAATAATGATTTGTGTCAGTAAGGATTTTACAATAATGATTACCGTCGAGTATTGGATTATACAGTTCAAGAACTCTAGTAAAATATATATAAATTATTAAATTTAAAAAAATCCATAAAAGAGCACATTGGTCATATAATAAACCTGTAGTAGTAACATAATTAATATCAAATTTCCTTTTGATTGTATCAATTGGGCGAATTAGTCGACAAATAGATTCTTGGATTTCTTGTTCCATGACGAACTGCGTTGTTAATATTAACTTTTTAAGTGAATTCAACGACTTGCAGTCCAATTTTCATCAAGAATAAGTAGAATTTACTTACTCTGTAGGCCGAACGTTTTCGAATCTTTGAGATAATCTGTAGGATAGGATTGTAGCTTGTCTTGCCATATTAAATTTCTGGATTTCTTGTTCCATGACGAACTGCGTTGTTTTAATATGAACTTTTCAAGTGAATTCAACGACTTGCAGTCAAATTTTCATTAAGAATAAGTAGAATTTACTTACTCTGTAGGCCCAACGTTTTCGAATCTTTTAAATTATCTGTAGGATAGGATTGTAGCTTGTCTTGCAGTATTAAATTTCTGGATTTCTTGTTCCATGACGAACTGCGTTGTTTTAATATTAACTTTTCAAGTGAATTCAACGACTTGCAGTCAAATTTTCATTAAGAATAAGTAGAATTTACTTACACTGTAGGCCGAACGTTTTCGAATCTTTGAGACGACGAATCTCAAAGATTCGAAAACGTTCGGCCCAAAGAGTAAGTAAATTCTACTCATTCTTAATGAAAATTTGACTGCAAGTCGTTGCATTGACTTAAAAAATCATTAACAAGCTTATCAATAAACGCCACTACACAAAAATATTCAATGAACGCCGTGAATCTAACCACAGATCTCCTAATTACTGGTCAGGCATCCGTTCCACTAGACTACCTCTGTGTATTATGTGAAACAGCATTTTTTTGAGATTTAGCCAAACCAGTCAGCACAATTGAGCTGGAGCTATTTTGAAAGATGTTAATTACAATTTAATTAATTACCAAACGTTCAAAACAATCGAATTCAAACTGACAAATATGCACAACATAATTTATTAATTTGGAATCACTCAATTCCTGCTAGTGCTAGTCAGTTCCTTCAATACCAACTTGTGATATACGAGCCGATATGGCCAAGTCTAGAATGAGCGCTGCTATACAGAGGAGTCACTGTACTCTAGTGTTTGAAGCACCTGACCGGAAATTGGGAAGTCCGCGGTGCGATTCCCGGCGTTGATTGATATTGCGCAGTAGCGTTCATAGATTTCCATCAGCTATTCAAAGAGTTGTCAATATCCGCCATTGCGGAAGTCTTCAGTATAATTAATAGCACTTCGAGGAATTTGAAAATTAATAAATAATGTTCATAGTTAGTTCCTTCAATAGCAGAATAATGGTTTGTAAATCACCATAGCAACAAGATAAGTTAATATAAACAGAATGTATTAATTTCGAATTCCTTTAATTGCTATTACTTTATACTGAAGACTTCCGCAATGGCGGATATTGACAACAGCATTGAACAGCTGATGGGAATCGATGAATGCTACTGTACAAAAATATCAGTCACCACCGGGAATCGAACCTTTTGTACAGTCGCATTCATCGATTCCCATCAGCTGTTCAATGCTGTTGTCAATATCCACCATTGCGGAAGTCTTCAGTATAAAGTAATAGCAATTAAAGGAATTCGAAATTAATAAATTCTGTTTATGTATATTTGTCAGTCACTTCAAACTAACTTATAAGTTAATATTTTTCGGCTCAAAATTTTTTATAAAAATGAAAATATTATAAACTATTTTCAACAGTTTTTAGTGTTTCGTTGCAAGTGAACTTCTAAATTAATAGTGGTTAAGTGAGAAGATTCAATTTGTTATTTTTTGAGTGAAGGTTTTTAGCAAATCTTAAATTTTCAGTCTGTGTTAACCTCAATGTTTTGGACAATGTAACATATTCAAAATTTGTGAAGGGAGCAGTTTTGGACTTGAGTCTGTTGCGCCTTCACATTCGTTGTAAATTTGTCACAATAAATAAATGAAAAAAATACAGATGAATAAGTAGACCATTAGTGTAAAAATACAACGCAATATTAGAGAGATTTGGCGGAACTATGTTAAAAATAACGCTAATGCTAACCTAAACACTGCATGCATCTGCCTGCTCTCGCCCAAACTCTATTAAAAATCAGTTATCATATTATAAATTTCCGCTTTTTCGTGGGCCAGCTTTAAAGATAGAATGATTTGGAGACAAAACTTTTGATTCTTTTTTCTATAAAATGGCCTTAAATTATTTACTTTTCAAAACCAAACTGTTATTGTATTTATTGATACTATTTCTACATCATTGATACAAAAAACGACATGAAAATGCGATAAGTTACTATCATAATTGATAATTGCTATATAGAAAATACGATAACTATAATATATATATATATAGATAATACGATAATTGCTATCATAGAATGCATTTGAGAAATAACCAATTAAAAATGATTTTCAAACGCCTCAACTTATTATTAACACCAGCAATAAGTAAATAATAGATTATTACTCTAATACTATATGAAACTCACCCATTTAATGCTGACACTGGCATAACCATACAATCTCTTCGACCAATAAGGTGAGCGTTTTTATTGAAAATAGGCTTCACCTCTCTAACTCCCATGCAGTCTGGAATATCCTGTTTATTAGCTAGGACTAGCAGCGGAACGCCTGTCAGACTCTCGCTGGATATCATTTTATCTGAAAAAATAAAAATTCATCCCATTACAAACTTATGTTCCATAAATTGATATTAGGTTGATTATAGATAGTAATATACAATTACCTTATATACAATTTATTGACAAGCAGGAATAAATAATAATAAATTACAGTGATTTATATTTCCCCTGTACTTTGTGAAATGGTATACAGGATGACTAGCAAAGTAAGCTACAAAAATTCCCTGACTTTCCCTGACCTTTTCTACAATTTTCCCTGACCAATATAAGGTACTATATTGGAGCATTTCATGTGAGGGTTTCTATAATTGAACGAGCGTAGCGAGTTCTTAGTTTTGAATTGTGATTCGTGACTGGAGGTTTGAGGCTTTTTCCGTATGTTTTTGGGTTTGTGTGTATGTTCAACAATAACTTTCGAACGCTTTGACCAATCAACTTCAAATTTTAAACGCACATTCTTGGAACCTTAAAAATACAGATCAAGTTAATTTGCCAATGAAATTGACCCACTCCTTCATCCTTTTTGAAGCGAAACAAAAGGATAGGTTCACAGCCCTTCATTAATATATCTATATATTACTGTATATAGAAAATAGTTGTTTTCACCATATGGAATTCGCAATAGATTTAAAAATATATTAATTTATTTATTGAGTTATCATCAGCTGTGGATGAATAAATGCGATCAGGCTTTTTATATAATCTCTATCAGCTGATAAAGTAATTTCATTGCCCTGATAAATGAATATATAAACAGCTTTTTTTATGTGGTAAATATATCTAGGGGAGAGTGTTGTACCTTGAGAATGATGTACCTTGGAACACTTCAGTTTTTGAACCAGTGGGGCTATTTAATGGTTAATTTTATGTTTTTCAACACTAGATGTTCATATAGTTCGAAGTTCAGCAGCATCAAATGATTATTAAAGGTATGCTAGGCAAACAAAATTTCAACTAGTCAAAAGAAAATTTTTTTCAAAGTTATTCTTATGCTGTGAGAGCTGCATATTTTCAACTTCATGTGACAACTGATTCTACAACCATTGGTGAGTGAAACTCCATTATTCATAATGCTCTTAAACAAAACCTTAAATGGATTTATTTAAAATGGCGACCTCTTGAACCAGGGAACATATAGGAAATTTAATATTTCCTATGATACTAATATTTCCAATGATAGAAAACTCTGAAAATAAGATTGGTAAACAATATGACTTTACTGAATTGATTACACAAACTGAATGAATATATTGGTAATAACTATAAACAAAGTACAGTTGTTAATCACATGTGTGGCAATCAGCAGTAGCAGATGATCCGCCACATCACCCCCCTGGGCAGACGATGTGGCCATCCGAAATCTCGAAGCACACTTTTTTCGTCACACCATCTGGACCTGGAACGGGTTGGGAAGCCTGAGGTGGGTCGTCTTGAAAAATATATGCCGGCTTCACCCGGCCAATGGAAACCTTGTTGAGTTTACCATTAATCCTCAATGTGACAGTTTTATCATCTCTTTGCACAACCTCATGGGGGCCAGTGTAAGGTGGCTGAAGCGCCCTTAAGATTGGCCCTGCTCTCAAAAAAACATGGCTGCATGTAGACAGTTCTTTGAACACAAACACCCCTGGTTGACCATGTCTTGTTGCTGGAATTGGGCGTAATTGCGACATGAATTCTCTTAAGCTTGAAATAAAGCTGTCGGAAAAGTCGAGATTATTGTTTTGAAGAGAGCAGCTCAAAGGGCAAACGAAGAGTCTCCCCATAGACTAACTCGGATGTAGTAGCCTTGATATCTTCCTTGAAAACAGATCGAATACCAAGAAGTACTAGAGGCAAGGCTTCAACCCAATCAACCTTAGCGTGAGCCATAATTGCGGCCTTTAGGTGCCGATGGAATCGCTCAATCATGCCGTTTGATGCAGGATGCCAACTTGTTGTACTTCTGAGTTGAATCCCAAACAGCTTGGCAAATGTGCTGAAGAGGTGGGAAGTGAACTGTGTCCCACGATCTGTAGTCACAGTTTCTGGGAAACCAAAACGAGATATCCAGCAATCCAAAAGAGCATGACAAACTGTCTCTGCAGTTATGTCAGATAGTGGGTAAACTTCCGGCCATCGAGTAAAGCGATCTGTGACTGTTAAGCAATATTTGAAAGATCGTGCCGGAGGTAGTGGACCAATCAGATCGATGTGAATATGAGAAAATCTTTTTGTTAGTGTCACAAAATTTCCACAAGGAGCATGGACATGTCGAGTAATCTTTGATCGTTGACAACCGTTACAAGCACGAGCCCAATCTCGACAGTTCTTGTTCATGTTTGGCCAAACAAATCGGTTGCTGACTAACTTGAGTGAAGCCTTAGGTCCGGGATGACTCAGGTTGTGGAGGCTGTCAAAGACTTGTCTTCTAAAAGGTTGTGTAATAAACGGTCGAGGTTTCCCTGTAGATACATCACAGAACACAGTAAGTGGTGATCCAGGAATGGGCACACGTTCCAATGAAAGAGAAGAATTCTCTGGCGTTATCTTCTGAAGTTCTTCATCAATTTCTTGAGATTTGACCAAGAACTCATAATCAAGGGTTTCATTAACAGCTTCAATACGTGAAAGTGTATCAGCTACAACGTTTTGGGTGCCAAACACATAGTGTACCTCGGAACGTGTGAAAAGGACGCATAGTAGGCCTATTCCTTCATCTTATGATTCTGACAATGATATGGCTCCATTAGTTGACACAAATGATGAAGACAGCGCTGTAGAAGAATATCTGTTTTGTAATGAACAATATGCAATGGATCAGCTGGAGAAAATTGGATCAGGTGCACAGCACAGTCTACAAGAGATGGGCACATGAAATTTGTGCAGGATGTGAGAAAAACGGATGGAAAAAATTTATTTGTGACATTTGTAATAATTAAAAATTTTAATAAATGAGTTAAGTATTGACAAGTAGGCTATTATTATTTCTCCAAATAACATGAGAGTTCCAAGGTACAAAAGGTAGGGTTCCAAGGTACATCAATCAACATGATGTAGCCAGCCTACTTTGGAGCACTTGCAAAAATTACAAATTTTAATTATTTTCTTCTTTGTTACCAAAGGATAAGGTTGAATTTATATCATATTTGATAGAAAACATGATGCACTAGTCATGAAAAATATTGTTTCCGTTGAAAAATGCAGTTTTGTTATTAGAAGCCAAAATATAAAATGTGCTCCTAAGTACAACACTCACCTACTCTATAGATACACTAATTCCATTGCCCCGATATACAGAGTGTCCCATGTAAGGTGTAAAAACCGGTCACCCAGGGTTCTACACCAAATTTCTGACAAAAAATGTTCAGTGACGTTTTTGAAATGAGGCCTTTGTTTTCGAGATATCTCGATATAATGAAAAATAAGACGAAATTGTCACAACCACATTTATTAAAACTTCGAGAAACTAGTTTCGGTTGTTACACCATTATCAATCTCAATCAAACTAAAAAACTGAAGTACAGAGAAGCCTTGGTGAAGCCTACTTCAGTTTTTCAGTTTGATTGAGATTGATAATGGTGTAACAACCGAAACTAGTTTCTCGAAGTTTTAATAAATGTGGTTGTGACAATTTCGTCTTATTTTTCATTATGGATACCTTCCACAATATCACCTTCGCCATTACTGAGAAAAAAAAAATATCTCGATATTATGACTTTTTCGAGATACGCTCACTTCCCACCATTAAATGCTCAATAACTCAAAAACTACTGATCAGATTGGAATTATGATGACATTGTTAAAAAAAGAGCACAACATTTTGCTGAAGATACACGCATTTTCAATAAGTAACCCAATCATTTGGGGTGTTTTTTTAGGGGTCAAAGTACAAAAAAGGGGGTTTTTCTAAATCTCGCTGAAATTTTAAAGCGATTTTTCTCGATTTGTTTTTAGGGTGACATAATAAAAAATTTTCATTAAAAACTTCCTCATTTCTTAAGCTTTAAAATTATACTAAAATTTTATAAATTGGTGATTTGCAAATGCTTGAAAATTGTAAAAAACTGTTACAAACCCACAAGAATTAGTGTCTAAGGGACAAGAGCTGAAAGAGTAGAAATTTGATTTCAAAATATTTTTGTAAACAGATGTTTTTTCAAAATAAATTATCAATCACTGTGGTCCTTGAGTGACCGCAGGAAGCCGTTGAAGGCAAACTGTAAAAATACTGATCTACAGTAAGTACTGTATTACAGTACTCTTATCAGAAACTTCTTACCGAATCACAGGTCTGAAGTCATCGTTGGAAAAAGAAGTAATTCCTCAATTAAGTAATTAATTAATATTTCTAAGATTGCTCCATTGGATGAGATTGAAAATCAGGATCAACTGAAGAAAAATGAGTGTAACATATTAATTTCTGATGACTGTGGTGTGCTATGGTGTATTCGAAATTGCCTACTGTATTGTTTATTTATTTATCTATTTCACAATAGATTGAAAATAGAGTTTTCAATTTTTATAGCATTGACAAAAGAATAAACAGATACCAAATATTATTCATCATAACGTGAATCAGGCTAGTATAAATAAAAATCATTTCCAGCAAAATGCGCCGGACAACAGTGTATCCACATTCCTTGCCACAAAGCAATTCTTCCATGAGATCAAAAAGATCTAAAATATTTTATTTAGAAAAATATTTTATTGATACATTCTTAGATGAAAATTTATCTAAAATTTCAATAAAAATTTTATTTGAGATCCAATAAAAAAATTAAAAACATCACAATTCAAATGCTTGTTAAATAAATATGACCCAAGAATGTGTTTATCGATTATTCCAGTCCACACATTACCAACAAATATGTGCTGTAACCGGTTTGGTCTCATTACGTGAGGATTTTCTGTTGCCAAAGTCTGTGTATTATGAAAATTGATAGCACCACTTCTTGTGAACGTGCTCTCATCCGATCTACCTTTATTGGGAAGCAGTGATTCAACAGAGATTAATCATTTTGGGAAATAATCTGATTACAACAAGATTTTGAAATCAAATTTCTACTCTCTTAACTCTTGTCCCTTACACACTAATTCTTGTGGGTTTGTGACAGTTTTTTACAATTTTCAAGCATTTGCAAATCACCAATTCATCAAATTTTAGTCTCATTTTAAAGCTTGAGTAATGAGGAAGTCTTTCTGTAAAATTTTCATTGTCACCCTAAAAACAAATCGAGAAAAATCGCTTTGAAATTTCAGCGAGATTTAGAAAAATCCAATTTTTTGTACTTTGACCCCTAAAAAACACCCCCTAAATGATTGGGTTAGAGCAACGATGAACTTGAACTTCAAGTGATAGATGTCTTGTGAATTTTAACTAAATCAGTATCTTCAAAACAGCCGTTTTTCGTTACCTCCTTCCCCTACGATAAGCTTCGCAAATGAGTTTCCCTTTCCAAAATTAGTTGTTTGGAAGCGCCCGTAAGGCTCACTAGTATAATTATTATCAGGTATATATTACTACGAAGTTTTCCCGATATTTTTTCAAATTCCCTGACTTTTACAGAATTTAAAAATTCCCTGACTTTTCCCGGTTTTCCCGATTTTCCCGGTCGCTAGTCACCCTGGGTATAGTATTAATTATTAGATTGAAATTAATATAACATTTATTAAAAACAGGACTAAATATTAGTCAATTTCAGTGGCTTATATTTTACCTGTAATATGTGAAATGGAAATAGAATAATGGGTAGAGATTGACTTACCAAATGTTTCCTTAGAGTCTGGTATTCTTTCTCGATCTGAAGAGTCCACAATGTAAATGAGGGCATGTGACTCGGCATAATACTGAAATATACAAACAATGGATTTTATTACATAATTATAATAGTAATTATTATGAATAGAATTTTTTTAATGTGAATACAGAATTAGTGTTAAAAAATTGTTTTTGAGAAAGGAAGTTACAGCCTCCAATCGTACACATAATTTAAATTGGGAAGTGATAGCCGCGAGCCGTAGCGGGTATCTGTTCAATCAGATAGATAAGCTGCGTTCTCGTAGGTCCTGTTTGTAACGGTGACCGATTAGATTGGCCAGCAAAAAAGACACTGTTCTCTGCTGAAAATCACTTCCCGGTGGTTCGGAACCCACCTAAAACTGTAGGTCCAACTCATAAATCACCATCATCCATCTCATTACCCACGCACAGGTCTCAGACCTATGTGGGCTTCATCCTAAAAAAAAAAAAAATCAGGGGTTCTCAACCTGGGGGGCGTAGACGATTTTCGAGGGAGGTGTCAGTGTACCAGAATAGTTGAGAAAAACTGTAATCAACCCATATTCGTGGCTGCTTTTATATTTTATAACATCATTATTTTATTGTACAACACTAAAAGTTGGAGAAAATAGACTCAATAATTTTTGCCAATACTATAATATAGTACAATATAGAGTTGTATGATGTAGGTCAGTAATATGCTTACAAACCTGCTTTGTCATTATAGCTGCTTTTTCCTTATCTCCATTCAAGCATAGACTGATATAATAGTGTATTTTTGAAGAACTTCACAATCTTTTGAAGATTTTATAAACAATTTAGTTCTATAATAATTTTTCATTTATTGAATTTTATTTCCTTTATGAAAAAATAGGCACAATTGTATAATAAATTTAGAAGAAAGTCCCCCACATAGGCAAAAGCTTTTGAGTGAAGAACTTGAGTTGAATGCTGCCATTTTCGATTCCCGCTGTTCAGCCTGGTATATTCCGTCTAATCATTCACTTCATTGTGACGGTATGTTAGAAAAATTGAGTCAATATTTAACATTTTGTAAAACATTTTAAAATATTACATTTTAAAACCGACAAATCTAACCTTTGTCCCCAATCATAGCTCGCTTTAGTTACAAATTGAAACTAAACTTTTGTAAATTTCATATTGCTCTATAGTATTCAATTCATGACTTCTATTTATATTCAGAATTTCTAGATTTAGGTGTAGTACTTGTGTTGACCAGATAAGGCGATGTTAGTAGAGGGGAGGCGTAACAAAATGTCAGTGTACTATGGGAGGCACAGAACCTGAAAGGTTGTGAACCCCTGATTTAAACAATAAAAAAATAATAATAATGATTTGGAAAGTACACCTTATAATCGAAAAAATTTAAATACTGTACTGATTAACAACGAGGAGTTTGGCAGTGTAGAATAGCTATTTGTGTAACTAGAGTGCAAAATAGCGTTTTTCTGCATCGAGAGAAACAGTTTTTTTCACGAGCCAAAGGCAAGTGAAAAAAGTTTCTCGAGTGCAGAAACAATACTTTGCACTCGTATTACACATTAAATTTTTCCTACAGTAATGTATAAAGTAATTTAAACAGAACAAAACAGGGCATACATAACCTGAAAATTCCTCACATAACCTATCTTCGAATCATATCGATTTCAACAACAACTACAACAACTATTTCACAGCTGAAGCAGAGTAGCCAACCTATTTTTGAATGCAGAATAGGGAACCTGCGTATTACATGCTCACTATTTTGTGTTGTTAGGTTGCAAATTTGGAGTGCGGAAAAGTACATTCCCGCACTGCAATTTACTTTCCCACACTGGTGCAGGAATAGACTATTTTGCGTGCTACAGTTAGTGCAAAAATAGGCACTTTTTCGGGTCACTGTAGGAAAAACATTTTTCTACAGTCACCCCCTGTCAGAACTTTGATACAGGAGGATTTCAACTTAAGATCATGCTGTCTGTGTGATGTAAACACACCAAAGAACAAAACAAGTTAGAAGTACACGGTTTTCCATCAAACAGCTTCCATTAACGAAATTTCAAAGTGTTGATATACTTATGAATAGATGACTGCTGCAACACAATACATATGAATGGCAGACTTAAGATGGTCAATAAGGATGGCAGATTGACTCAAGATTCACACATTAATCTGCCATCCATATTGACCATCTAAAGTCTGCCATTAATATAAGTCTGTTTGCATTTGTCATCTATTCATAAAAATATCAACACTTTGAAATTTCTTTTATGAAAGCTGTTTGATGGAAAACCATGTACTTCTTGATTGTTTTATATTTTTGGTGTGTTTACATCACACAGAAAATATTATCTAAAAATTGAAATCCTCCTGTATCAAAGTTTTAAAGGGCGTAAATATAAAAAAATATGTCTCTACACTGTCAAACACCTCACCTTTAATTAGTTCTGTATTCTGTTTTCGATTATAAGATATACTTTCTAAATAATTATTATCATCAGCGACGTTTTCCACGACAAAATACGTTATGAACAATCTAATATCAAAACTGACACTCTATTTAATATATGATTTTCACTCTCTTTACTGGAGATACTGGAGGAATGCATTTCACTTCCAAAGAGGGCTGATGAAACTTATCTTAAGTGAAATGCATCCATCCAGTATCTCCAGTATAAGTGAGTGAAAATCATATATTAAATAGAAATACAGTGTCAGTTTTGATATTAAATAATTCTTTTTTTTGCAATTGTACAGAAAATACCATCAATTTTTGAAAATACTCTCAGTATTTTCGCCCTTACGTGGTCAATACGGATCACACGTCAATCTTGCAATTCGTATTGAACGTCTAAGGTCCCCTCATTGGATATAATCAGACTGCAGTTCAATAAAATTTTTATTTGAAGTGTAGCTTCAAGTGTCATCTTAGAATAAAAATTTATATTTTAAATTATATTTATCCATATAATGAGGCAATAACATACCGTATATGAAGCCCATCCCTGCCCTGACTATCCACCTATATACATGACTATACACTGTTAAATATCTCACACATATGACAAAGGCCTTCTCCATTCCCGACTACTTATGGAGAAGATATAGGTATACCCTAATGCAGACTATCCAATTGTTCTTTTGGAACCCAATTAAATGATCCAATTTATTGTACGGTAAAATTACATCATTATTCAATCTTCATTGTGGAGATTCAATTTAAAAATATTCTAATAAAAATGAGGCTCACCTTGTCCCATAATGACTGCAGTTCGACTTGGCCTCCAAGATCCCAGAAGTTCAACCGAATACCAGCAACATCAATTTTTCCAATATTCAACCCGACGGTTGTTGTTATTTTACTTGGGTGCATTTCTTTGTAGTTTTTCGTAAATTTTGTTTTCGCTGCTTCCAAATATGTCTGAAAAATTATATCAACACCTATAATAATAACGTAAGTTACCGTATAGCATTTATATCAATGAACCCACAAGAAGGATGAGATCCACTATTTACAACAAACTGGCATTTTGACAGAGAGAGAATGAGTTCAAACATTTGACATTAAAGTCAGAGAAATTACACCATGTGTAGGCTATGGGTTACTATTGTTATAACCTATATTTTTCTTTCTAACCACAGTTAAACCCAAATAACCTGCTTTTGTTAAAATTCACCAGTAATACAAGTAAAAACGTATGATTGGAGAGCTCATCCATCGCCCAAAATAGTTATTAATATGCAATATAAACAGGTATTTATATTTTCAAATGTTGTTGTCTACTGTTGTCAAATTCGCAGAAGACAGTTATACTATTGTGAACTTCTATTTACCATTTACCATACATTGTCTTCACCGCAGTCAGTTGACCGGGGAGTCGTCACATTTTCATTTTCCATCAACCATACAATGTAGGCTATTACTCCTATAACATTTAGGTACATTCAAGATGAATACTCACTGTTTTGCCAGCATTATCCAAGCCTAAAATAAGCACACAGAACTCGTCTTTCTGCACCAAGTATTTATACAATCCATACAAGAGTGTATACATTTTCAGGGTCTCTTCAAACTCCCAACAATACTGAAAAGATGATGAGCTTACTGCAACTTGTTTTCCTATCACCGTAGAGCTGATCTAGTCTTCATTATATTAGATTAAATATATTATCGAATTCTACAATATTGTCAAATTAACCATTGTTCATCTCATCATAACCTAACAACCACAAAGTTCATACACTTCTCAATTATTCATATCTTCTTCTCTGTAATAGCTTGCGAAACTGAATTGATGTACAATATTTAACTCAACGAAAAACGTTCACTTCAAAAATAACTAAAATTAAGATCATATAATTCCAATAATCGCCAATCCTGCAATTTCAACAAAATAAAAACACATCAGACGATAGAGATAGAATACAGAGAAACGATTGTCGATAAGTCGATTACTTCTGCATCGAGCAATATCGATACTCGAGAATATTATGTAATCAGCTGTTGTGTTTTATGACGTTTGCGGCTTCTGCTGTCTGTCACAATCAAACAATGTCTGCCTCAAACGGTGGGTTGCCATCTGAGGAAGGAAAAAATTTCTTTACCACGGTTCAGGCACCTTTTCCTGATTTGACAGATGGAAAAATAAACACAGTTCAATTTTTAGAAGCTTCGAAAGGAGTAGTTGAGCTTGTAGGTAATTAAATTTCGATATTTAGGTTAGAAAATGTTTGACACGTCAAGTACGGTAATCAACATTACACATTATCTTTGTTTTCATAATAAAGTGATTTAATCCACCTGTTGAATAGAATAAAAACATCCACTTGTTGCTACAGCAATGCTAAATTTTTTGCATGAATGCCGGAACTCTGTCCTATCACGGTACAACTGTAGTGAAAGCAAAGGAAACACTATTGGCTGTGCAAAATTATTTATTTACTTTGATATAGGCTATTCTGAATTCATGTTTTATTTTTCCAGATAGATTTGGCAAAGTATTTGCACCGGTGAAATATGATATGACTGGTAACATCGATGTAAGTAACACTATTACTACGATTTACTAGATTCTTTCTGGATTTCTTGTTCTATAACAATCTGCGTTGTTAATATTACCTTTTTGTTGTAAATGTGTAGCGACTTGCAGTCAATTTTAATTGTGAATAAATAATAGGCAACATTAAAATAAAGGTTACATTAATATATTTCAAAATAAAGGTGAGTAGAAATATTATATATTAACAATAAATTAGAATCGACTGCAAGTCGTTGTTGAATTTGCAATAAAAAGTTAATACTAGATTATTTTACGCTTCTTGGCAGTGATGTGTTAATTGTTTTGTTTTCTTTCAAGCCTATCATCAGTCAGTTAATTCATAGGCCTACACTGTACCTAATGTTTCTGATGGTCTTATTCAATATTCCGCCCAGTATCTATATAATAATTCATCATGCCTCAAAAGCTATCTTGACAGATAAGTTTATCCATGAAATTGGATTATTAGTATAGTGGAATATTTTTCGGGAAAACCACTTTTGAATGTAACTTATTCCCCACTATCTTACTTCCCTTATCTTCAATTACTATTCCAGAGTTTCTATTTGCTAATACATCAATATTATCAAATAAAATTGCTATAATCAATATTATACTACTGTAGAAATCCTCTCACATTTTACTTTAATTTGAAATAGAACAATCATTAGATTGGATTAGGTTTCATCCATCCCTTACAACATACTATCACTTTCATAATTTCCTTTTTCATAATTAATTATCTCCTAGTAATTAATCAAGAGGACTGTACTCCTTTATTCTAACCTAGTAATAAATCTACTATAGGAATAACGTAAAATAATAAAGAATTATCTGAATTTGAAATAATTCAGTTGAGTTACCGTACCATATATATTAAAATGGATTAAGCGACATATTTATCTCATAAACCGCTCAATCATCATGCCTTTTTCAAAACCATCTAGTGAACTGCAGTAGAACTCGATATTTCCTGGATAGATCGTGTCAAATTTCACTTTTAGAAACGTCATTACCATACATACTATGGTAACTGAATAATTTACAACTTAGATCAGATGGCAACAGCGTCACAGATCAGCAAAGCTATCACCAAAAAAATGTCAACACTGTAATAACTCTTCTTTATCAGCCATTGTGACAAAAAGACCTTAAGCGCACTCACTGGACGCACCTTCACTAAATCTGGCAAGCAGTTGAACTTTTTTAATGCCAGCACCGGAAAACTATCCTTCACTTTAGACAACCGACATCGTGGCAAGTTTGCCCTTCCTCGAGTACTATAGGAATGCACTTGATCTCTCCTCATGAAGGCTGAACTGTTTTTCCTAACATATAGGAGTGATTCCAGTATGTAGTATCCAAAACCGGTGTGTATGCCCAATCGCTGGAAGATGGGCTGACAATGCGCATTGTACTCACTGAATGTCAACACACGAAGCACCTTCTTTTGAAGCAAGAGGACGTCTCTGGCATATGGTGAATGTCCCCAAATCAGTATACCATATTGAATGTGACTGCCAAAAACCGCATGATATAGCATAAGCAAGCGCTCAATGCTCAGGAGTACTCTCAATTTTCTGAATAGATATATGACTCTTGATAGCTTTTTGCATACCTAACAAATATGCTGTTCACAACTTAATCTGTTGTCAATGCCAAAACCGAGCACGATAACAGGTGCTTCATTTACACTTATGCTACCGAGAGTACACATTATCTCCTGAGTTTTGCCCTCATTCAACATCAACTTGTTTGATGCAAACCACACCTTGGCAACTATTCATATTTATAAACTTGCTGTGTAGAACTGACCTTTTTGAGTCGGCGGACGCGTTTCGAACTATTTGGTTCTTCTTCGGCGCTTGGTTGCAGACTGACTGGTTTTCTAGTATGTAAGGTCTGGTGGGAGGAGTGGATGTGGTGGGGGGAAGTAGGTGTGGCGGTTTTTAGGAGGGTTTTGTGATGATGTTTGGGTATGAGATTTGAAATTGAGTTTTTTTGAGGATGAAGCCCACATAGGTCTGAGACCTGTGCGTGCTTGATGATGGTGGATGATGGTGATTTATGAGTTGGTCATTGAGTATGAGTTGGGGATGTGAAATTAAATGTTTGTAAATTTCGAATTGTTCAAGAGTAGAGTTTATGACTTTTATGGGGCAATGAAAAGGATGTGCAGGTTTTGATCAATGTTGGTGAACGAATAATTTTTTTGTGAGTAGATGTTTAGCATCTCCACCTCAAACACCTCCACCACACCTAGAATAGAATATTTTTTATTCCCCCACCACATCCACTCCTCCCACCACCAGACCTTACATACTAGAAAACCAGTCAGTCTGGCTATAGGCTAAATAATCAGAGGACTGTGCTATGCACCTGTTAATCAAATTTCCCACATTAATAAAAAGGCAGCCTAGAACCATTTAAAATTGAAATAATTCAATTATTAAATTGGATTAGTGCCACATATATTCCTTTCATCAATGATAAATTTACTTTTCCTAGAATAATTGACAAGTAAATAATCAGGGGTACTGGTTGACATCTGTGCTCATTGTTTCTAACAAAAATATATTCTACCAGTGATGAGTTAATAAATCATAATAGTTTAAAATTGTAATAGAGCAATTATTAGATAATACCTACAACAATCAATACAATCTCATATAACAATCTACTACGGGATATGTTTTTTTTTTAAATTATCTAGCCTACTAGAAAATAGATGAATAAGGATAAAATACGGATAATTATGCTTTGCATCTCCTTCCCCACCGAATACATATCGTATCAGCTACAACAAATTAAAAGATTTAATTCAATGAAAAAAATTATTAAATACTATTGTTCTTTTATTACTGCTACGTTCATTTCTTTTCAGAAACTAAGTCAAAAGTATGCATCGGATGAAGAAAAATTTGAATTTCTCACTGATATGGTTCTGCACGACAAAGACGCGCATGAAATTACATCAATAGATGCTCTTCTGTGGTTAAATAGAGCACATCATCTAGTTCAAAAGTTTTTTGAGCTGATATTAGAAGATAACAGTAGTGAGGTTCCAAGTGAAGATTTAGTCAAGTTTCTTAAAGCTGCTTATAAGGAAACATTGAAAGATCATCATGGATGGATAGCTCAACATTTATTCACAGTAAGTACAAATAAAATTATCATTATGGTTTTTTGAAATCATATTATTGGTATAATAGCATTTTATCCGGGAATCCAGTTTGGAGTTTCTCTTTTCTGGTAGACAACTTATGGTATCGGTCACAAAATTACGAAATTGGGAAGGGTGAGTGAAATTGTAGTGTTGCTAGCCATACAGCTGAACTGTTTGTAAAAAGAAATGTACAAATAAGCTATTTTTGACGCTGGTTAATAAGCAGCTGCAATATTAATACAGAACTAATCTGTTGCTTTGGATTGTGACATGTCATTGTAGCATCATAGTGAATTATCATGTATCTGCTGCTCTATGATTTCCCTGCATCTTAGGCTCGGTGCACACTTGCGTGTTTTCAAGCAGCGTGCACGCCGCTTGTTTTTTCTCTTCAATACACACTAGAGCGTGTTTTCAGCGGTTTCAACCTGCCAGACCGCCCAGAGTGTTGTGAAAGCTGCGTGCACGTGGCGGTTGGGCAGAAAGCAGCGTGCTCAATTTGCAAGTCGCGTGCACGCCGCTTGCAAGTCACTTGCTCTGCTCAAGTGTGTACTTCTTCACTAGAACTCATCTACCGCTGAACCGCCCGTGTTCGCAAGCTGCCTGCACGCAGCTTGAAAAAACGCAAGTGTGCACCGAGCCTAACCCATAGAAAATGAGAAGTCGGGCTTCGAGGTGCACTGAATTGATTGAGGTTAGAGGAAGCTTTGTGCCAAATTATAGTAGAATTAAAAGCAGAAGCGTATTGGAAAGTCGTCTTGGAGGTATAGTCTTCGGGGATGGTCGGAGAGTCTTGGTAAAGTTCGGCGACGGTGTTGCCATGTTGTGTGGAATGCAGAACAAATGGTAGTGTAGTAGCACGCCACAGGTGAGGTTTGGGAGTAGGAGATATGGCAACACTGTAAGAATCAGTTGGTGAGAGAACTACCCAATTGCTATTGGCTAAGCGCATTAGCGCCACCTCCTCAGTCACTCAGAACTCCATTTCGGCAATGAGTTTCTGGTTTTAATTCTACTTTAGTGTTCCAAATCGTTACCGTTTTTGTGGAATCCGCAAGACTGACACACACACACACACACACACACTACTATTACAGTATATAGATTAATGAATACATTTAAAAACATAACTTTTTATTATTATTAAACTATCCACTTCTTATGTATCACTTTATCTTCACTCTCTTGTATTCTCAAGGGTGTCTACTGCATAGGCCCTATAGTGGAGTATCCAATACTCGAGTATAATCACCAAACACTAGCTATGGAATAGATAGATAAAATGTCTTTATTTGGGCGAAGTTAGGACTCGCAGGTCCTCTCTTACACTTAACCCTATGGAATGGTGGATGACAAAACAGCGAGAACATCATCATTCGACAGCATTTTTGAATTTCTTATGGTGATTATCCTCAAGTGTTGTATGCTCCACTGTGCAAGCATCCTGACGCTATCAATTATTCTGGAATGTCTCTTCCGGTTTATCGTGAAAATGATGATAAGTATTGAAAAATAAGACGAAATTGTCACAACCACATTTATTAAAACTTCGAGAAACTAGTTTCGGTTGTTACACCATTATCAATCTCAATCAAACTCAAACAATTTCGTCTTATTTTTCATTTTTTTCAAGTTCTGTGTAACGGTTTTTTCTTTCAATTTCTTATAGATTTCGTCCCTGCACTTATAGTCTAAGAAATCCCATTCAATTTTGTGTAGTTTTTTCGTCGTGAAGGAGTTTGATTGAGATTGATAATGGTGTAACAACCGAAACTAGTTTCTCGAAGTTTTAATAAATGTGGTTGTGACAATTTCGTCTTATTTTTCATTATGGATACCTTCCACAATATCACCTTCGCCATTAATAAGAAAGATGACAAGTATCATGATCATGAACAATGACAAGTTTAGTGATTTTTTTCTAATGACAGCACAAGCATTCGATATTTTTTCCGTACGTAAATTATCAACCAAGCTAAACTATGGCAATACTTATTGAAGTATACATATCAAATTCCATGGCAGGACAATCTTTTTATTAAAACTGAGTCTTAATTCTTCTATCAAACTGAATAGTATTTGCTTCTCACTGAGAAACTCATCCAACTCATTTTGCTACCATTGCAGGATTTTGTATAATTTTTAATTTTTTTTCGAGCAAATTGTCAATGGTGGTTTGTTAGACTTGACCTTGATTCGTTATACAAGTTTGTCTTGTTTTTCATTGACGGTTCGCAATCAATCGTAGCAGAGCTTAATTTCAGCCAGAGCTCTGGCTATCTAAATCGATAATAAAATCATTTATTTTAAACTAGATCTGAACTGGCTGGAAATTATTGTTTTTTTTTTAAATTTAGACTGACTTAAGTTTTTGACTTTTGCAGTTATGGTTTTCAAGTTTTCGTCAAAATCGTTTAAAAGACCTTATTATTTTTGACCTTATTTTAAAAAGACCTAAAGCTTATTATTTTGTATATTATGTAATATTATATGTGCATCACTAACCATGCTCAAATACGTTTAAAATGCACCAATTCAAGTGCAATTTTCCCGGGGTAAATTCTCTTTTGCTGGATGGTATTCCATACTCCCCAGACCCACCGGTAAGTCACAGCTCCGGTACTTCTCAATTTAGAAATTAAGCCCTGAACTGTAGGTATCTGATGTTTTTATATATTGTGACGTGTCACTGAATGTAGAATATGAAGTAGAAACATTGTGTCCCGGAAGAAGTCACACCCTTTGAAATATTTCGGAGTATTTTTCAATGCACAATTTTTTACTTTTGGCATAGTCTCAGATGAAATTCAATATAATCACAGGCATGCCTTTAGGTTAACGTGTAAGCTCATTTTACAAGATGCATTTTTATTGTCTGTTATAAACCACAGTGTATTATTTATTGAATAACTTGAATTCAATTAAGTGAACTAAAAACTTCAAATAACTTACTACTCATTCTGAAAGTTCTAGAAGTTTTCATTCTCATTATTGTAATAAATGTAAATATGCCAGTAATTTTCACTTGATGACTATCTTTTCAACCAAAACTGGCTCTGTAACTTTAATCAATGAAGCAGAAATAAATATCTGACTTGAAAGTGATCTATTGCTCTTCTATTCATTACAGAAGCTCTTAGTTACATACTTAATAATGAAAAATACAAAATAGAACTATGTAACCACCATACATGCATAATCTTACACACATGCACTTCATTATCTTCAAGTTTATAGCTCATGCTCAAGAGTTGCTTATAAGTTTATCAGGTACTTCAGAGCAAACTGAAAACTAACCATGTTCATGTTCAAACTAACTATGATAATGTTCAAGGTAGAATAGTAATGGAATTTCTAAATAGCCTTTCCCATTTTGCCTACTGCCCAACTCAAACTTAGAACTAATTCTAAGTTTTTTTGCTTGCAGTTCCTTTCCAGAATGTGTCCAACAAGGAAGGAGCTAATCAATGTTCTAGCTCTGGAGAGGGAGAACATTGATGATATCGTGTTCAGAGATATGGAGGCTTTCACCAACAAACTCAGGGAGAACGTTACATTCATCATGAAATTTTACAAGGAGAATGAGCTTGAAAACTATACTAAACCGTGAAAAAAACTCTGATCTTCAACAAAAAAGCTTTAATAATCGTTGGTTGTGTATTGATTCAGGACGATCATTTCTTGAATCAACAAAAAATGTTTCAAATATGTATTGTGGGTGTTTTCAATCTTACTACACGATCAAGTTTTGGTGCACTTACTCATGATTCTTGAGAATTTTGATTTGTTTCTATTTAAAGCAATGCATTTCAATTTTCTTGATGTTGAAAAGATGTTTCCGGTGTCCCCGACAATTTCTCAAGTTCAAACTGTGTCTGAACCTAAAACCGTATCTATGTTTAGATGGGGTGTTTGTAGGAAATAATTAGGATTATATATTGTTACTTCGAACTGCTTTCTAAGACACAAGTTTTTCAATTTCTTTGTCTCCTTTTGGGATAACGTTGAATATTTTCAATCCGTTTTAAATTCGGAAATATCATCAACAACAGTTATTGATCAATAGTTACTATTGATTTGGTGATCCTGGTTTTACCAAAATTCAGGTGCCCTTCTCTGAAAGGCTTACTAAAAGAGCTTGTATGGACTATTGTCCATAAATTACTCAGGGAATATCTAGCTTGTTAGACAAGATAAGTGTGTCATTGGAAAACATATTTCAATGGATTGACAAATGGTAATATAAGTCGAACAACTGTAAGCGATTAAAAACTCTTCAATCAAAATGCAGTAATTGACCTTAATTACAGTGGAAACAATTACTCTGGGCGCATGGCTCTGTCACTACACTGGCCATCCTGTAAATGTTGGCTCGCTCACTCCACTGCTTTCTACCGCTCCACTGACGGCTGAAATGGTGACCTTCAAGACACAAATGTTTTTAGAAATGAGCGATAAACACTCCCCTCTCCACCCCGCGCCTTCGCTGACTACCAAACGGCCGCGCGCCCAGACTAATTGTTTCTACTGTACATTGGGGTAATTTTTCTAAATCGTAAAACCGCTTGATTTTGTGATACAGTATTGAAACTCTTTTGTAATGTTGAGTGAAATAGTGCTAGGTTTAGGCTTGAATAGGTGACAACATCAATGTTAGGTGGCTATTATCCTAAAATGGTCCAGATTCGACCTAGAAGACTTAGGCTTCTTAGTGGGGTTTCACACCAAAGCTGGGCCAAGCCGAGCAGAATCCGCTTGCGCACTAGATATGCAGGATTTAGATGGGAGCATTCAAATACCATGCCGGGTGGTGCCGAGCGGATTTGTGCAGTCCTCCCTATGACCGATTCGAGCGTTTTCAGCCAAGCGGATTCGCCTTCTTTTAGTTTAGTTCGGTCTTCCAACGTAGTGAGTTGCGTAATATTTTGTATTTTAAGCAAATCGGCAATCGGCTTCAGTGTGAACGCAGATTCAGCTCGGCTCGGCATCGCATCCATCCGCCCAGCCCGGCCCGGCTTTGGTGTGTAAGAGGCCTTACACATCAAAGCCAGGCTGGGCCGGGCCGAGTGGAGGGATGCAATGCCGAGCTGAGTGGAATCTGCCTGCATTCGCACTGAAGCCGATTGCCGATTCGCTTAAAATACAAAATATTATGCAACTCACTACATTAGAAGACCGAACTAAACTAAAAGAAGGCGAATCCGCTTGGCTGAAAACGTTTGAATCGGCCATAGGGAGGACTGCACAAATCCGCTCGGCACCGCCCGGCATGGTATTTGAATGCTCCTATCTAAATCCTGCATATCTAGTGCGCAAGCGGATTCCGCTTGGCCCGGCCCAGCTTTGGTGTGAAACCCCACTAAGTCTGCTGGTCCAAAGAGACTCGCTTCTATGCTTGATATGAAGCTCCAAATCATAAAAGTTGACCATTTGCTATTTCCTTTGACAGGAACTATACGTGTATACGCTCAAAAAATAAAGCTTTAAAACAAATGCTTATTTTCAACTACTATGAATCACAAAATTGTTCTATTCACAAATCCTTCTCAGTTAAATTTAAACCATTCATGGGATAGTAATTATTACTTTGAAAGTCAAGATAGATGTGTTCACTTCAATTAAAGGTATGGCGTGTAGCTTTATCTACACTGCGACCTCTAATCTTGATAAAAATCTAAAAAATACTATAATACTAATAATATTTTAACTGTAATGAAATTCTCTTCATAAAGACTGCTGCAATTTTATGATAGTCTACTCAGCCAAACATGACAGTTCGTGAGATGTGTTGGAATCCTTAATGAGATCTAGACACTCATTTAAATGATTTATTTAAAAAAAAGTTCATCCTCCATGATGTTCAGGTTGTAAATTCAAATGAAAATTTCAAAACCAAATGCTGCTTTACTCTGTTTAGTTGTTTTAGTCCTGGCACCTACATTATTAATGACATTGCCATTGTAAGAGGAAGAATCAATAAATTTTATTAATATACTTTTAATAATATGAAATAATAATGTTAAAAGGTTCTTGTAAATGATTTGCGTGAAAATCATTGTGATAATTATTATTGTACTGACGGCGATTTATGTTTTTAACAAAAAAGACAATGAATGCTCGATAATGGGAATGTGTATTATATTGGTAACCGCTTAAATTTACCAAGTTGGGGAAATTTTCTAAACAAATCTGGGCAAGTTTGGATGTTGAGCTTAAATGGATGGTTCTGTATCTGCAAATTATTTTGATAAGATATATTTTATTCATCATATTTATAAATGATTCCATCTGGGTGATATAACCATTATTTCTAATTGCTCAGAATAGTTATATTATTTACTTGGCTGATCTGAGCTAATAGGCTTCTCAGACAATTGTACATAAGAATCCTTGTAATGACTTTTTATTTTTATAATTTTCTATTACGTGAAAAAATAGGTTTTGAATGATTCAAAATTATTTGAACTAGTAGTAGAAACATATCTCAATAATAAATTAGGCAAGCTATAATCCAACTTCCTATAAGATCTCATAATTTTAATCTAAGGTTTCTTCTTTCTGTACTACAAAATGAATGTTATCCACTACCCATTCTGAATGGAGTGTAAATTCAATGGATATTTTTAGGAATTGAGCAATCAAATATTTTCATTCCAAATATTTTTGTGTATATTTCAACGTTTGTACAAATATAAATATTCAATCAATGAGGGAGTTTTATTATTTTCTATCCTTGTAATTCATACTCAAGTAATTATAAAAATAAGAAATAGACTCCTGGATTTCTTGTTCCATGATGAACTGCGTTGTTAATATTAACTCTATTCTATTAACTTCTATTCCTTGTAATTCATACTCAAGTAATTATAAAAATAAGAAATAGACTCCTGGATTTCTTGTTCCATGATGAACTGCGTTGTTAATATTAACTCTTTATGTGAATTCGACGACTTGCAGTCAAATTTTCATTAAGAATAAGTAGATGCCTACAGAGTAAGTAAATTCTACTTATTCTTAATGAAAATTTGACTGCAAGTCGTTGAATTCACATAAAGAGTTAATAAGAATATACCTTGACACGCGACAATCGAATAAATGTCTGATAAGCTATTTCCAGTGTGATAAAAGTGAAGATTAGAAGAGTGTGAATGATCTTTGAAGAAGTCCATTTCTTAAAAGGATTGTAGAGATAGATTTCACAGCCGCCAATTTTCTGTTGTAGGGGGTATAATTCTGAGAATAATAGAACTATAATAGGTAAATATTTTTATAAAAGGTGACTGAAATATTCTTATATTTATTAGGGAAAATAATTGTGGATAAATATATATATATAAGACAATTGAAACTTTAAAAAACTCTTATACTTTTTCAATAAAAATAAAGTCATTTACAAAAGAATAATGTGTAACAAAACCATGATATATTTATATGATTTAGTAGTATCAATTCGCCTAAACTTTATAGTAACTTACCGTACTTGATAACACTTTATCGATATAGATAACAATACAAAATATTATCTCTAGAAACAAGGTAACTATCCAAGCGCTACTTAACTTTTGGGATTAAAATGTAATATTCTGCAAGGTTTGTGATATTTTTTTCAAATTTGATAGCACCTAGATTGAAATTTTCATTTACATTAATGCATGATAATGACGTTATTAACACAACTCTGTAACATCGCTTGGTGCGAGAATTGGGGAAAATAGCATAACATTTGAGAGTCACAGCTCAAATAGATTTGCTACAGGCATTTCAATAATTAAAATGATTTAATAAAGACTTAAATAAGTTTAACTTGACTCAATACAGACTGAGGAGATGGCAGTGATGAGTAGGCCTACTATAAACAACAATAATTGAAAATGCAGTTCTACCAGCTAATATATAAAAAATAAAATTTTAGAACGTTGATTACTGCAAACGTGTTAATTATTTAAAACCAGATTATCCATCTTTATCTCACGGTAATTTCGTAGTGATATTGTGAATTCTGGGGTGATAATAACCACTCTGACACGACTACCATTCATAATTGCAATAAATTGAATTTTAGCGAGTAAAAGCAGGAGCAAACATTACAGTAAATTTGCAGTACTTTTTTTACGGAGGATGAAGCCCACATCGGTCTGAGACCTGTGGGTAATGAATTGGATGATGGTGATTAATGAGTTAGACCTACAGTTTTAGGTGGGTTCAGAACCATCGGGAAGTGATTTTACAGCAGAGAACAGTCTTTTTTGCTGGAAATTTATTGAAACGTTAATGGAAAGGGATTGATATACAACTAATTTGATGTATCAATGAAGCAACTTTGAGGCTTCCTCATGAGACTCAAGAGAAACTTGAAAAGCATCCTTTCTGAATCATTTGATCAATATTAAGGATGGTAACTGGAAGAGATTCAGGCCCGTATTCATGAACTTGAAATAGTATATTAAGTTACAAGTGTGGGAAATGGTGTTTACTGTACAAGTATGATAAGTTAACGTACAAGACGAAGTCGAGTGCGGTATTATCATACGAGTACAGTAAACATCTTCCCGGAAGAGTTACATACAAGAAAAATAAAATATAAAAAAAATAAACTTTGAGCAAGTACAACAAGCATCATCAAACATTACCTCAAAATCCATCACAGTAAATTACTAAAAATTCTTCTGAGATCAGCTGTTTTTCCAAATTTTGATTCAGTTGGATCCATTACCACACTGAAAAAGGATGCAGTAATGAAAATCAGCTGTTCTTTCTGAAACAGACGTTTACCGGCTCGATTCAATGCTTGGTAAAGTGGTGAATATGTACGAGTACGACGAAAAGTCATTTGAGAGAATGCTTTCAAGTTTCTCTTGGATCGAGGAAGCCTCAAGGTAAGTTCATAAATACACTCGTCTCACTTTTCCTTTCGACGCAGTCAGGTAGTCATCAAGTTTTGTGTATAAAATCTAGTCACGTCCAAACTGATGAGTGACCTCTGGTCTGTCAATTCGAATTAATTCTTCAGCCACATTCAAGTAGGCTAGATATTCCACTGAATCCGGCGTTGTGTCATAGTGATAGTGACCTCCCTCGCCATGCATACTGAAGCTATGAAAGTGCTGAACTCTCAAATCCATGCCCTGGAAATAGCAGAACAGTATAACTGAATAAAACATATCTGATTATAGCGAGCTGAGATTATTACAAGCACAATATAGAAATGAACAAAATAGAACAAACAAAAAGAGTTATGATTCACTATAAAACAGAAAATTATTATTAGCTTAACATTGAGACTATTGGAGGAGACTTTTCAGATAGATTAGATAATATTAGATTAACTTTACCAATGAAGAAACTGTCTTTTATGAGATAACGGCTAACGCATCAAACAAAATAGTGGTATGGAATGGAAGGAAGAAAGGACAGTAATTTTCTGCATTATCTGCCTATGTCAATACTAACTTCCAGAAGCCATAATTGGCACGTTTTTGTTCGCTCCCCCCGTTCTCCCCTCGCCTTAAGGTTCATCTAGAGACCTCTAGAATGTTCTTATTTGTTTAATTTAGAGTTTTATGGAAAAATATAGAATTCTCTAAAATATAGGACTCTCTGTTTACTAGAATGTTAAAAATGTATTTAAAGCAGAAGCTCTTGTAAACATTAGTTCAGTTGTGATTTGAATGTTAATGTGATAAAGTGACAGAGTGAAAGTTCCCATTTCCACTCAAACAACCCACACTACCAGTGAGCGCTAGTAAAAACTGTGTTATATGAACTTTTAACGTGTTAATGTGATAAACGCAGTATATTGCGACAGACTATTATTCAGGCTTCTTTAACCGTTTATACAGTGACTTGTAAGTGCTTTATAGTGTATCAACTGTTATGTTTTAGACGTTTTTTTTCTGAATTGAACAGTTTATTGAGCAGTTATTATTTAATATTTTTTTGGCCGTTCAACAGTTAGTAATTGATTTTTTTACTGTAATATAGAAAATTCTTTATTAGCTGGAAATTATTCGATTTATCTGTTTCTGATTGATTTATTTCGTGTGACAACTGATTTATTAGTACAAGTTGTGAGTAATTTGTGTCAATTTAAAGTGTTGCCAGCATTATTTTAGAGATAGAACCCATAACAATATTTTAGCATCACTGGTCTAAGTATTGCTCTTTTTCGGTCATTCCCAACAGTGCTAAATTTATAATTTATAGAATCTTTTTTTAAAGTAAAATCCTTAGTTTAATGTACTAGTGTTGTAGCCTACATGTGGATTGAAGGTTATGTTATTTGGAAATTCTGACTTTTTAGTCTGTTCATGAATAGTATTTACTTGTATTAAATCAATATATGGCACCGCCTGAAAAACCTACTGGTTTAGGAGGACCTTTGTTGTAATGATACTGTAAATAAATTGATTGATTGGATTCATGTAGGCCGTTGTTCAAGAGACTTGGTCTCCTAACTGTACCCTGCTTATATATGTATGAAGCTACTTTATATGTAAATTATACGAATGATATATTTGAATGATACAAGAAGCCGAGGAGATTATCACTTGGTTAGCCACAATAGTAGCGTATTCAAACAAAAACCTAGTTATATTGGTAGGAAATTCTACAACAAGCTACCGCAGTTTTTAAAGAGTCATGAAAATATAGAAATATTTAAAAAACAATTGAAAAATATTTAGTTTAGCTTTTTATAGTGTACAAGAGTTCCTTTCACATCAAAATTAAGCCTCACCTCAACTGATAGTAATTATTATGGTATCTAGTGTATAATAATTGTTGTTCTGACTTGTCTTATACTCCTTAACTGGAGTCTCCAAGACGTAATCTACAAAAAAAAAGACTTGATGCTACCACAGGCACATTAATTATGAATAAACGATGTGCTGTACAGTTTCGGCAGTCACACCATTTTATAATTTATTGAAACTAATTAAGATTGAGATCGCCCTTCAGATGAAAGACCGACTGTACGGGAAGGACGGTGAGCTCGCGGTTAGAATTTAACTTGCCAGTTTTTTTAATCGTTTCACGTATGAAAAAAGTCGATTTATTCGACCTTGTTACGAAAGATGAGGTATTCTGAATCAGGACATCATGTGTAGAAAAAAACGTTAATTTTAAGCACTTACTTATATGTTCATATATACATTTTTATAATATGTCTTCTAGAATATGAGCTCTTTCCCCGCGCACGGATCAACAGCCCATGCGGAGAAATGTGTTTCCATTGATCATATTTTGTACTGTAAAATTGTTATTTTACTTGGAACTACAGAATTGAATTGAATTGAGACGCAGATGGCGTAACTGCTGAAATTTTAGTAACTCTTTTATTCATGATGAATGTGACTGTAGCAATCTCAAGCCTTGTTCATTTTGGATACTGCCACATCATCATCACCACCACCACCACCAGTATGGAGACGATTACTTACAGGATCAACAGAAATAAGAATGCCAAGAGCAACAAGTGGTGCCGACATCTCATAGAAGTTCAACCAGCTGTTGAGCTCCTCTTCTGTATGGATTGGAGTTTCCGAAAAATCTGACATCACGTGCTGTCTCACCTTTCCCTCCTTTACCAAGAATGTACCACCGAGACCTGGAAGAATCATATGTGAACTTCCCGGGGCCAGAGGATCAACAATGTACAAATTACAATTAAAATTTGCGAGTAAGCTTTTCACTTCCATGAGATTTTCAATATTTACAAATACAAGTATTAATAAAATGTTTGTAAATTTTATTCTACAGACCCAATGTGATTTTTATTGAACTATTTGACAGCATTTAACAAGAATCAATAAGGTAAGAACGAATACTAGAGTATTGAACTAGCTTATATAGGCCTAAGCCATGAGGTAATATATTTTTTCAATCAACTTTCTTTCAATCAATCAACTATTTTCTTTGCTCAAATATCTGTATCTGTGTAATGACTTTTGTTTATATATTTCCCCCCCTCATATATAATAGTTACATTTTTGTGTTAAGAGGGCAAGCATGGGATTCTCCTTGTGCTGTCATATGTCAAATAAATAAATATCTTTCATTTTTATCTTTCTTTATTTTAAAATAAAAAACTCTCTTCAACCCTAAAGAAACCAATTCTTAAAAATGTAACTTAAAAGCTGAAAAGAATTTCAAATAATAGTGTGGGTAAAAGACTGGGTAGGTCAATGAGAAAGCGTTGTATCTTTACAAGACATGTCTTCGCACAACTACAACATGGTTTAACGACTTTGACGGATTAAGGCCATGCACAGAATTTTTGGTCATAATTTTTTTCGAAGTTTCTTGTATTGAATGTTATTAAAGCTTTTAAATGTAATCTATTGACGTGAGTAATTTTTTTACATCAATATTATTTTGTGAAATATGGGGGCTCAAAGTTGAAATTTTTCGGTTTTGCGGGTAACATAATTGATCTCACCTATTATTTAGAGTTATTTTAAACGTTCTATACTTTTTTTATAACTTAAACTTGAAGAATAGAAAGAAACATTTTTATTTTAATCTAACTATAATTTTCTTCAAAATAAATGTTTAAGAAACTGAAATTGTTTTAGATCTTCAAAATTTTATTTTGGCCACTATGCTAAAGCTTCAATTTGCCTTGATGGCTTGGACGTGGAAGTCGGCATCAGTCTTGCCTAAATAACCTAGAGTTCGCATATTCACAGACGAATTTTTTATTTTTGGTTCAGAGTAAATCAGTTTACAGCAAATGTGATGTGTTTGGTTAAGTCAGGTTATGTATTTTTACAGAAATACAGTCAGTTTTGATATTAATAATTGACTATTCGATTGAGACATTTGGACGAGAACTACACCATATACTGTAATTACTCAGTAGGCTACTTACCGACCGCTTCATTTCCAAATTCACTTTTAAGAGCTTCTCTCATGGAAGTCACAAAGTCTTTTGTACCAGTACGTTTTTTGACATTTACTTTAATAACCTGTAAATATTACAAGATAAAAAATTAAAAAAACCTGTCTAAGATTTGAATTTGACAGTAAAAGAGTGCGGATCTAGAAATTGAGTAGCGATAAATTGAAATTGTACTTTACACGTTGAATACAGAATGGAGGACATATCCAGAGCGGTTGAATAATTATAAGTTGGGATGTCATTCAGAGAATGTGTATAATGAGTGACATTTGTGTAGAGAAATGTAATCATGGGTCAATACGATTGGCATGGAGTTACAGAAGAAGCTTGTTATCAGCAACATAATAGAATCAAGAATATTTATTGGCCATAAGTACAGTGTTATTATACAATAGACTTTGTCAATATTGAGCAGGTTGAAATGCACAGACCAGTCACATGTTTTACAAATAACAGTCACAAAGTATTACATACATTGACTAGATACAATTCACTCTTGTATTAAACTAAATCAGATTCTTGTATTCAACACAGTTAAACAATACAATTACTTCCTGTTTACAACTAATGCATCTAAACCTAATAAATAACACTAACATTTAACAACTAATCCAGCTATTTGAGTCATGGCTAAGGTACTCATCTATTGTATAAAAAGCCCGTTGCTTAAGCCAACGCGATACTGTAAACATGAATTTTTTGTGAGGTAGATTTTTTATCTATGACCATGTCATAATGTATAAATTACAGTTTCACAATTGATGCCAAAACAGCTGTCTTTTCGAAATGCTTTTTGAAACCCGTTGCATAATGAGCTCATTATAGTACAGGTTCTACATTATAACACGGGTTCTGGACCAATCAGAAGCATTTTTGATGGAATCAATATCATAATTCAATATTGTGAAACTATCAGCTGATTTGATCAAACTGCTACACCAACTGCTTTAACCTAACAATCTACTATAACTTCTCGTATTTGAGATGAGAGGTTAGGTATCTCTGAAAGTCACAGGTAAAATGAAATTGTTTTAATTAAATGTATACTAGTGGTCGTAGATAAAATAGTGTATGCAACGATTTTATTTGGCCATTAAAGCACTCGTGAGATATTTATAACACTGGCATTCGCTCATGTTATAACTTACATCTAACTCGTGCTTTAATAAGGGTCAAAATGAAATCGTTGCATAAACTTCTATATTCTCATGGGTAGTTTGTTGTATAATAAATATTGCTGGTAATTATGGTTTTTGAAAGATCTATGCAGTCTGATGTATGGCGTAACTAGGTTATTTCTATCTCTGGTTCTATGATCATGCTGATGATTATGTCTTTTAAATAGTGTTGAGTTTGTTTTTACATGGACTAAATTACAATAAATATACATTGAGGGAAGAGTCATGATTTCAAGTTCAATGAAACTATTTTTACATAGAAAATGTACACCAAATAGAATTATTGAAAAATTCAATTGCGTTTGTTATTTTTTATATTATTTCAGATGAAAATTCAAAATAAGAAAGAGAATACTTTCCTCTATTTTGATGACTATTAACCTCTTATTGACCATACATACCTAAATGTTCACTGTTTTATTAGTAATATCTGGTGGCTTAGCATGCATTTAAAAATTAAATTATAGGTAAGTTACACCGTGTATCAGAAGGCTCAAACGGCGAGGTGAAACTATTCGTAATATCTTTCAGTAGAAGCAATATCATTACTACATGAGCAAACTAAATTTTAATTTACAGCATTATTAGTTATTTCTTATTTATAATTAAAATTTTGGTTAGAATCAAATCACTCAATATAATAAATCACTTATTCTTGTTATTTTCAAGAAGACTGAGTTGGAACGAGTACTCAAAAGAATGAACTACTCGAATTTTCGACGACTCAAAAATGAATATGATAAAGATAGTCTTTGAGCCGTAGCAGGTACCTGTTCAATCAGATAGGGATAAGCTACGAACTCCTAGGCCCTCTTTGTAAAGGTGACCGATTTGATTGGCCAGCAAAAACTACTCTGTTCTTTGCTGTAAAATCACTTCCCAGTAGTTTGGAACCCACCTAAATTAGTAGGGTCAACGCATAAATCACCATTATCCAGCTCATTACCCACGCACAGGTTTCAATTCTATGTGGGCTTCAACCTCCCCCCAAAAAATAGTGTTTTTTCCATAATGCGAGAACAGGTTCAAATTGTCTCTTCAATTATACTTTTTTTCTGTGGATGAAGCCCACATAGGTCTGAGACCTGAGTGTGGGTAATAAGTTGGATGATGGTAATTGATGAGTTGGACCTGCAGTTTTAGGTGGGTTCCGAACCACCGGGAAGTGATTTTACAGCAGAAAACCGTGTCTTTTTGCTGGCCAATCTAATCGGTCACCTTTACAAAGAGGGCCTAGGAGTTCGTTGCTTATCCCTATCTGATTGAACAGGTACCTGCTACGGCTCAAAGACTATCTTTATCATATTCATTTTTGAGTCGTCGGAAATTCGAGTAGTTCATTCTTTTGAGTACTAGTTACAAACAGGACCTACGAGAACGCAGCTTATCTCTATATCTGAACAGATTCCTGCTACGCCTCGCGGCTATCACTCCCCTAAATTAGAACTTCATTAATACTGATGCAAGAGTACTAACCACTGATACAGATTCCAACAATGATCTGTAATATTGTTTAGATATTGATTAGAAATAGGAAAGTTCAATTTACAAGTAAGCTGTATTAGAAGAAATTATATTTAAGTTCGTTTGTTGAGAATATTTTATGTCGTTTTAGGCCCTTATTTCAGACTAAATTACATCAGCTGAGTAAATTTGATTTAAAAATCAGCTTTTGGCTTTAAAGACGTGTATACCTTCGTGACCTTTGAAATTGTTCAGCTCGGTCACGCGGCCATCTGATGTAACTTAGCCTTAAAATGAGGCAAGCGACGGCGACTGCAGTGGCTCTGTCTAATAAGGGCTTAAGATGAGTTTGTTGGACTTTTGATAAAAATACGTTAATAAAAAATAACCTCGATTTCTTCTTCCATGACGAACTGCATTGTTAATATTAAAGTTTTAGGCAAATTCAATGACTTGCAGTCAATTCAATAGTTGCAAGTCGTTGAATTAACCTAAAAAGTAAAAAAAGAACCTGAAATATATGGCATTAATTTAAGTATGCTAAATTAAATGCACGCTTAATACAACTATCGTCTAACACTACATTACAAACTATTCTAGTGATAATTATTCGAGTTATTATATCGTTCGATTTCGGGGCCACTAGAGGTAACCTAACCTAACCTGACTCTGACTTGTCTTATACTCCTCAACTGGAGTCTCCAAGACGTAATCTACAAAAGAATAATAATAATAATGCAAGCTTAATAAGAAGTGAACAATACATAACACCTATAAGTAAACATGTTACAAGCTTTATTATCACTTACCCGGTGGTTCGGAACCCACCTAAAATAGTAGGTCCACCATGTTCCCCGTAACATGGCTCAAATGGCGAGGTGGAACTGCCCGTAAGGTTTCCCCACCATTAAAAGCCATACGCTTATTATTATTATTATAAGTAAATTAACATGCATAAAACTCTCAACAATTTTTAAATGAGAAGCTTTTTTACAATCTAAACCTAAACAATCTTTTACTTTTGTTTTATAGCTTATTGATGGCTTACCTTTCCTGGTTTACCCTGAGACAAGAAAAAGTTCGCTAGTAAGGAACATTTCGTTTCAGTTTTGGGTAGGACTTGAACTTCAATCTTATCTCTCTGATTGTTCTTTAATTTAACAATCCGCGTTCCAACTATGTTATCCTTTCCTTCTTCAACCATTAGATTTGCTATCATCTGAAAACGTTACAATACGAAGATTTTTAGTAAATTATACTCATATATCAATGTATAAGTTACATTGACTATAAATACGAAGCTAAGTAAGAACTGAACTAACCATAATAATGTCTAATGTATTATATTCTTTTTTCTTTATTAACTTGAGATCTCCTTTAATAAAACAACCTAAATGAATAAAAAACGAAGTTGTCACAACCACATTTATTTAAAATATAGAGATAGTAGTTTCGGATGTTACTCCACTATCCAAGTAACATCCGAAACTACTGTCTCTATATTTTTAATAAATGTGGTTGTGACAACTTCGTCTTTTTATTCATTATGGATATCTTCTACAATATCATTTTCACCACTACAAAGAAAGTTAACCTAAATGAAAAAAAGATAGATACTTTGGTAGCATTCCAGGATAGAAATGATAAAATGTTTTTTTAAATAAATATCCCCTTTTTTGGTGGCTTTCATTTTACATGAACTTTTTGGTACTATATTGATATTAATAACTATTAAATAGAGTTTTGCATTTACAACAGCACTTACTTCTGTGAGTAGTATCGGTTATATGGCGATACTAGTCACAAAAGTGAATGCTGTTGTAGATGAATGTCTATAATCATTATTAACATTGAAATATTCTCTGTTCGCTGAGGATGCGATTCAGGCCTTGAAACGCGTTCGATACTATTGAAAAAAATCAAGTGCTTTCGTACATGCAAGTTTATAATCATTACAATTCATGTAAGGACAAAAACAACTAAAATAAATTTATTTAAAAAATATTTGATATTCATTATTTTACAAAAAAAATACGCAATTTATTTTGCTTTATGAAATGAGTGGGCTTTCCGAATAAGCTTAAAACAATGTGTTGATGAACAATAGCGAATGATATGTTAGTGGGAATGTGACAACCTGCTGATAGGAAGCCACAAATTGATTAATTAATAAAAGCTAATTGGAAAACCGCTAATGGATTTGGGATTTATGTCGTACCGCGAAGTGAGTTGCTGATACCCTATTGTAAATAATTTTGGCATTAAATAGGTTGAGTGTGATAGAGTGAAGACATATTTATAGTTGGTTACACTACTGATAAATATATCGTTTACCACAAACTTGATTTGTCAATGCTATCATTTGTTTCAAAATTATTACACATAATGTATAATGTTATTGCTACAAATGACAAATTACCTTTTTGTATAAAACCACATAGCGGACATTTACATATCTAACGAGTGAACGACTTACTTACAGCTTCATAAAAAAACAAAAAAGGTCACTAACCAAAGCGACTGAATCAAGTTCAAGATGATACAATTAAACTGATAACCCAGTAGTGTTCAAATGTAAAATTCATAATTTTCTGATGTCTCAAAACTGAATCATCTGTGCAGCCTATACAAGTACTACTGTACTACAGCTTAATTCCTGTTCCTCATCCAGTCATCTTTGTTAAAACTGTACATCGACCTCATCTTAATCAAGATGCATAATTTATTTATCCATAATTACCATCATCATTTTCGTCCATAAGATTATGACCGTCTGACTCCTTCACATCGCCACCTAATCCTCATCCTCTTTCACCTTTCCTTTTACTTTGATTTACTTATTGTTTTTATTTTTAGTTTTTAAAGTACAGAACGTTTCACGGTGCATGGCGTCTCGCTGGTGGCAGGGGAGGCAGTGCGAGAGAGACATAAAGTCTTTCCCACCACGCTTCCCCTTCAGCCGTCAAGAACAGTCGCGTCAAATACACTCACTGCTGGACTTTTTAGCATTAGCGGACTTGAGAAATATTTGAACTTGACTGTACTGCGAGGCAGCAGGTACAGTAGTGGGAGAAAGCGCTCAGCGCGCATGCTCCATCGAGACGCCACGCACCGTGAAACGGTCAGTATTATTAGTTGTAAGACTTTTTCTTGTCAGCTTTACAATTTTGTTGTACTCTATTTTAATGAAAAAATATATGTATCATGCTGTTGATGTATTGAGGAAGCATAATTGTGTTGTTAACACCTAAATAAATAAATAAATTATAGATGCGAAATGTACTTAAGTGATATGATGGGTTACGCATATTTATGAATTTGAAGGTTATGCACTTCATTAAGTTTATTCATGAGGAAAAGGCGATTGAGTGACAAATGAACATTATTTTCGAATTCCAACAAACGTTTGTGCTCACAAAAAATAAAGTATTTTGGAAAGTTCAGGATCTTCTGAAGGGTTGAAGGTAAAATTTAGTTTTGGTCTCCAATTAGAGATAATTTTGTATAGTTTTATAAAGGTTTGAATACAATTTCCGATTCGACTAACAATTTGTAAGATATTTCCAAACAACTGAAAAATGTAGCAACATTTTCAACATGGCGGTCAAAAAACCCGCAAATTTCTAGCAGCAGTCAGGATGTATACCTCCAGTATGATGATTAGTAGCTAATAATAATAATAATAATAATAATAATATCGTGTGACCTGGCTGGCTCAGGTCTGGTGTCAGAGTTCTCAGGTCGCACCTGAACAAAGTTAGGGCCTCTAACGTGACTTAACGACTGGTTTTAGGCAGCCGGGACCGACAGCTTAACGTGTCCTCCGAAACACAGGAGTGGCCTGAGGTAAAATCTTTCGGTCAGAGCTGGGATCGAACCCAGTAGCTTATCAGCTATCATTTCCACCAGGAATCATTAGTGTTCCAACCTCAAACCTCATTTCTATTACAATACTAGCTGGCTCGACGCACGTTGCTGCGTTCTCATAAAAATTCTCCTTGATTTTATTATTCGCCACCTCCCGCTGAGGTTACATTTCAAATTAGGAAAGAAGTTAGTCCTAGGGCTCTTCCAGCTGATCATAGAGGCTTCGTTGTTTTCTTAATCACCACCTCTGAATGAAGAAACATTTCAAATTAAAACCTCCTACGACTATAAGGGTAGAAGCTAGTTTTTTATTTTATTATTCGCTACCTCCCGCTGAGGCTGCATTTCAAATTTCTAGCTAGCACTTCATTGGTTAACAGATGTCATCAACCTGGCATAATTACATTTCATCATAACCAGTCGTATGTTTCCTACATATTGCAAGGCTCCGACTGCACGGTAGCCTACATGCAAAGTGTAAAGTCTTTTGCTGTTCAAAGACAGCGTAAATAACGCCGCTAAGGGGCCTGCCATATGATTAAAAACGGTTGACTTCTATCAGCTGTTCCTTTAAGCTGTTTGGTCAGCAAGTTCAGTAGGTTAGGTCTATAAAATGGATTAATTAATAGTAATTATTAGCTCTTCTATTAAAATTTATGGTTAGAAACCATCCTCAATATTCACACAACATATTCCCAAAGTTTCATGCTAATCTGTCAAGTGGTTTTGAAGTCTATAGGGAACATACATACATACATACAGACAGACATTCATTTTTATATAATTATATATAGATAATATGAAAAACTGAAAAAAACAATTGAGCTTTATGAGCACCAATCATGTAAGGGGATGAAAATACCTCACTATTAGTTCCAACGTGGAGGAAAGGTCCAGCTCCAGCTCCGACAATAAAGGTTGGTAGAACCGAGCATATTTTACCCAGCAGAGAACAGTCATAATATCTAGATCTATCCACATTTGGTAAGAGGTATGGTGGGCCACCTAGATCAACAATTTTTGGTGAACCTCCTAGACCTAGAAGAATAGAATGATAACTTATTTAGCAAAAGAAGGATCTTAGTAACAGAGGAGACTCAGACAATTCTTGTGCATTAATTTATTAATCGTATATAATTTGAAATATAGATCTGGATGAACTCTTTTTTCTAACAGGCTTATGCTTATATTCTACTTAAAATGTAATAATGGTTTCTTGTTTGTATCTGTGATGTTTGCGAAGAATAAATTTAATTTCAAGGAAGCTTGCACTGCATAGAGGTTATCATCATCGTAGAATTTTGGTATTCATGCTGCGTCATTGTTATTCTACAGAATGTTTTTAATTGAGCGATGGCGAGTATCATCAAAGACAATAGTAACATTATATTACAATAGTTACAATATACAATACAATAGTTACATTATATTGTCTTTGCTGGTATTATCGAGTATTGGATGCTTTTCTGTGCAAGCACTAGTAGATAGGATGGGGCTTGTTACAGCAGAGGTGAAGAGTGAGAAAAAAGAAAATTAATAAATTTACATAATATGTAATCACATCAACATGGATATCCTAAAATTTGGAAGATCATGAAATCTGTTGAGATGATATGGAGCTTAGTTTGGCAATAATAAAAATAACATGTCGAACTGAGAACCTCCTCCTGGTTGAAATTCGGTTAAAAATAGACTTTCTCAGTTTTGTCTTCTTGATTTTGTAAATGTTTTTTATTCTTGATTTAATCATTACCCTTCCAGCTCAAACCCTCGTTCTTGACAGTATTTAATCTTTATGAGAAGATCTGAAGCTAGCCGTGTCCTATAATACGTATTAATACGAAACTGCTGCCATAAAAACATGATATTCATTGGTTGAGTACATGGAAGCCTGAAGTAACCGGCAAATGTTACAGTGGAAACAATTACTCTGGGCGCGTGGCTCTGGTATCACTACTAGCCGTCCTGTAAAAGTTTTCTAGTTGACCTTGAAGACATCTGCAGCGTCGCACGGGTCACATGTTTTTAGAAATGAGTGATAAACACTCCCCTCTCCACCCCGCGCCACGGCTGTCTACCAAACGGCCGCGCACCCAGACTAATTGTTTCTACTGTACTGATAGCGTCTAATTAGTCTATTCAAATTCATAGATGTTGAACATTTTGAAGAGAACAATCAGATGCCATCGGTAACATTACCGGTTACCGGTGAAGCTCCCATGAACTCAAAGATCAATTGAAATCTGTGCTTATTTGTGTATAAGTGTTTAATTTCAGTTGTTATATCTTTATGAGTAAGTTTTATTACATTAAAAGCTACCTACCTTTGGCAGCTAAATGAAATGGTTGCTGAGTAAGATCTGGGCAGTCCTCTAATGAAACATTGACAGTTTCAAAATTTTCTTTCAGACCGTTAGATAATGCTGAAAAATGAAGAATATATCCATAATTAAACTAACAAATAAACTAACAAGAAGTAATGCATTTGATACATCTTAACTAAAAGCAATGAACCTGTAATACTTTAATACTATTAGCCTATACAGCCTACCGTAAGTAATTATATGGAAGCAATCATAGAATTTAAGTTGGGGAACATGAATATAACTAGCGGTAGTAGTCTCCTGGTTAGGAATACTTCAATATAATATTAAATATTTGGCATTCGAGTTTATATCAATTATGGATGTAATTTATTACTTTAGTTGGTGAGCAATATAATATAAAAACTGACACTATAATTCTATTCAAACGATGATTTAATTTTAATTATTAATTTAATATAGTTGGCAGGCTGATTAAGCTTCTCTTTTGAAGCGAAATGCACCCTTCCAGTATAAGTGGGTAAAATTCACAATTTAAATAGAAATATAGTGTCAGTTTTGATATTGCATTGTTCATCAAGTATTTCGTCATGGAAAAAATCACAGACTTCAGGTTGAATTGCAGAAATAAATCACAGATGTATAAAACTACAAATTGAGAATGCCCACAAAATAAAAAAATCAGCAATAAGGAAAATAAACTGGAAAAACATGAGAAAAACATATTATAACAGGTAGATGAGTATGGTATAAGAAAATATAAGATATTTTGAAGAGTATTTCGAAGCGTTAAATAGCAAATTTATACGTTTGTATGTTTTGTAGAAAGAGGTCAGCTAGTAAGGTGGTATGGATCGGAGCTCACATTGCAATAACATTTTGGAAAACTACTGTAGCCTCATTCCAGAGTCCTACTGTACCCTACCAGATAGCTTTTTGTTCAATTATTTATTATAGCTACGGTACCCTACCGGTACTCAAGAAATAGAGAAAATTGCGATCGGCTTTTACCTTTCACAACATCGTCAAATTTCGGTTGGAATAATGCTTGCCGTTCGATTCTGTTTGAAGTTTTATCAGTGGAGACATCCATCTTCCGTTGAAAAATTATTACACTGAACACTAAAAGCTTCCTAAAAAAATATTTTAATCAATGTTGACGTTAACAAACAAGAAAACAACAATTAAACTTTAATTGCGTAAGCTATTATCTAGAAACAACGTCAACCAGTCAACCTCTCACTTCAGTGTCAAACTCAAAACAAAATACGACGTGCTCTCTTCTCTTGTGTCGATAGCCTAATCTGTCTTGTGTCATAAAGCTGTCTGCTGAAGTGCTGATCAGCTGTGCAACTGGTTTGCGATTACCAGTATTTTTGGTGAAATCAACCGCTAGGTGCGCTGTAATAGCAGTGGCGCAGCATTCAAATCACAAGTCACTAGCGTATCTATTATAAATAATATGACTTATTATTTAAAAACGTTAACTAATAATAATTATATTAGCAATAATTCTGAAAGCCTTTTTAAAATGTTTATAAATTAATCATTGGGATAATTTATAAGTTATTGAATATAATATTATGATTAGAACCTATGAAATCAATATTTTTGAAATTAATACGTTACCCCTTCTAGATTTTAGTTACCGTATATTTATGCCATTATTATTTTGTTCATGTTAATAAATAATTACTGGAAATTTTCAATTAGTGTCAAATTGTTTTCCATTTATTGGCCAAATTATAAACTTGAACATAAAATATATATAATATTATTCAGGTTATATACTATTTTTTTAAATTTTTGTACTACAAAGATCCTGTTATCTGAGATTTTTTTATTTGATGAACTTTAACGTCAAATTTCCAAAAATTAAGTATTTCACATTGTAGTATTAAAACTGACACTGTATTTCACTTTTAAATAATGTTTTACTCACATATATTTGAGATGCTTGAGGAATGCATTTCACTTCTGAAAAGAAGCTTCGTCAGCCTGCCGCCAGGGGTTATGCTTTGTTGAGGTTGGGATGAGCAGCCATTATGTAGTTAAAAATTGCGTTTGATTTGAATTGTATTTGGTCATTGAGTACGTTGGTTCTATCTTGTTTATGGTGTTTGAATATTTCATATTGCTCCAGTGTATTTAGTTTGTGGCTTTTTTGGAATGTGTGTAGAATTTCTAAGTCAGTTTGGATGTTATTGTGTGAGTGTCCAGTGTTGATTAAGTGATCTGCAAATGTTGAGTCAGTGGTGGAATGTAGTGCTTTGATGTGTTCTTTATATCTTGTGTTGAATGATCTGCCTGTTTGTCCTATGTAGTACTTGGGGCATGTGTTGCATTTGAGCTTATATATTCCTGGTTTGTTGAATTTGTGAATTGTACTGTTTGTTAGGTGAGTACAATTCACAAATTCAACAAACCAGGAATATATAAGCTCAAATGCAACACATGCCCCAAGTACTACATAGGACAAACAGGCAGATCATTCAACACAAGATATAAAGAACACATCAAAGCACTACATTCCACCACTGACTCAACATTTGCAGATCACTTAATCAACACTGGACACTCACACAATAACATCCAAACTGACTTAGAAATTCTACACACATTCCAAAAAAGCCACAAACTAAATACACTGGAGCAATATGAAATATTCAAACACCATAAACAAGATAGAACCAACGTACTCAATGACCAAATACAATTCAAATCAAACGCAATTTTTAACTACATAATGGCTGCTCATCCCAACCTCAACAAAGCATAACCCCTGGCGGCAGGCTGACGAAGCTTCTTTTCAGAAGTGAAATGCATTCCTCAAGCATCTCAAATATATGTGAGTAAAACATTATTTAAAAGTGAAATACAGTGTCAGTTTTAATACTAGATTGTTCATTAAGTATTTCGTCATGGAAAGCATCACAGATTTCACATTGGTTGAGGTAGTTCAGTTGCAATATTTCTCACTTGAAGAAAGTATCCACTTCTCTTACACTTCCAAACTTCGCTGTGAAATCTTTTTATAGCATTATCTACATAAAAGCCTAACATGCTTTTACTTCGTTGAAAAGGAATATTATCTCTTCAGCTCTTCATAGAGATTATGAATGACAAATAAAGGCTACTATGTTGCATAATAAAGTATAGTTTTTCTGAAGAAAATCTTTATACGCTACAAAAATAATCTTCCCCTAGCATTTCTGAATAAATAATAAAATAATGAGCTCTAAGAGCCCAATTTTGATACAAAGAAATATTGATGTAAATTAATATAGCCTACAACTCCTGTTGCACAAGTTAGTAGCCGTATGGTTTTATTGATAAAAGACGTTTTGGGCTTATGACTGATTGAGTGATGAAAATTTGATGGGCATGGTTTTTGTAGTTATTTTATAGAACTTTTGTATCGTAATCTTTTCTACAATTCCTCAATATTCAATAATAATAATAATGATAATAATAATTGTATTCTACCTGTAAAAATAAACGAATATCTTGATTTTCGATTCAGTGAACGGTGGAGTCGGAATGCTTAAAAAATTTGAAAAATGTAAGTTCTAATGACAATAAGTTAATGTAAGTTCTAAGTTAATTAATGACATGATGACATGTAAGACATGATCGTTATCTGGTTTGTAATCGTGTGATGTGATACATTGTTGGTTGAGAATTTGGTTCAATAGTGCTTGTTTGAACTTTTCCACGCCAGATGGCAGGAGTGTTACCTTTTCTCACTTAAATTTTCTCCCTATTTGCAACTGTATCAAAATACATAACTACCCTTTCATTTCTATTGTATAAGTTAAATTGAATATAAAAAGAATGAACGTACCTATAATATTCTACTAGTTCACTCACATAATATAAATCTAAACAATTGATAGTATTCAATGTTCATGGCATCATTTTCAGATGATTGTTCAGTCAAATCTCAACTAGTAGTAGCCTATGCCATAAAAATCGAAAACCAGATAAATGTTGTTTAAATTTGTGTGTATTAAGAAGAGAGTAAATATTGTTAACATCAGTGTGTTTCCTATTAATGATAAAATTTTTCAATTTACCTGGAAAAAGCATCAAGTATAGATTCTAGTACTTAAAACAGGTGTTTGCTATTCTTAAAGAAATTGAATATGGTTTGAGATTTTTTTGGAAGGTATACTCATTTTATAATCATGTTTGAAATTTATACTTCATCAGGAATGAAAGCTTCAGTGTATTTTCCAAGAGTGTCACATTATTTTATATGAAAACTTTGTATTTCAATCTAATTTCAATCATGATCAAAGAAGAATTTTAATTTAAAAAGTATTGTTCGGTGGAAATCAGAAGAAAGCGCTCATAAAATTTTGAAGCTGCAACAGTGTAGTTTGTGAGTGATTTAAGAGTTAAACTTTTGAGTCGAAATTAATTTATCCGTGGAGTAGCTAGCAGTTGGTACGATTGTATCTTTTGAGTGCAGCTACCTAGACGGTACCGCCATAAATTTACTTCAAACTTGTATAAGGTGGAAAATGAATTGTCGACTATAAATTTTCAGCCGAGATAGCTACTAAGCTTTTAATTTCAAAAAGTGGGCCACTGGCTAGACGACAGTGCGTTCGCCATCGCATCTGAAAACTCTGATAAACTCGTATGCTGTCAAAACATAGCAGCCTGCAGCGCAAAATACAATAGGTTTTATGAAATTTGTTCCGGCAATGAACTCGACTTTCCGCACTAATCTAGATTAAATCTTTTTGCGCTAAAATGCTCTCAATCTCCTTGCAAAACAGCCCTTGTAAGTTCTGCTCTCATTTTTCCATTGGCCGTAATGATGGCTTGAAGCTATGTAATCGTAATGAGATGAATAATTAGTGTTAAATGTTGAAGGAACAAGCTGTAACTAGTAATTGAGTATTCAGGTTCATGAAGTGAACCTAATTTTAATACCACTGGAGGAAAGATGAACATGTAACAAAGATAATTTTCAGATAGAACTAACTTAAAACAGTTACAAGTTTATTCCTCCAGAAATCCTATCATAACTAATCTTGTCAATATATTGTTCTTCAACTTCCACATAAATTCTAGTACATATACTGTACCCTACTGAAATTGACTTTTAAGTGGAAATAAAACTATGATGTTTTCCATGACGAAATACTTGATGAACAATCTAATATTAAAACTGACACTGTATTTCACTTTTATATATTGTTTTACTCACTTATATTGGAGATGCTTGAGGGATGCATTTTACTTCTGAAAAGAGGCTGACGAAACTTCTTTTCAGAAGTGAAATGCATCCCTCAAGCATCTCCAATATAAATGAGTAAAACAATAGTTTATATAGTGTACAAGAGTTCCTTTCACATCAAAATTAAGCCTCACCCCAACTAATTGATATAGTAATTATGGTAACTAGTGTATAAGAGTATAATTATTATTGATCTGACTTGTCTTAACTCTTTAACTGGTCTCCAAGACGTAATCTAAAAAAAAATATATATATAAAAGTGAAATAAAGTGTCAGTTTTCATATTAGATTGGAAATAAACACTTATCTTTTAAATGCGGTATCTTTATATATATGCGTTTCAAGAAGCAATAAGCTATCCTTGATGCTTTAAAATAGAAAAATATTATAAATTGCTAGTAGGTAATATAGAATTCCAAAATTAGTAAAGTTCGTTATTTAATTAATACAGTAATAGCTTACAGATTCGTAAAAGAGATTTTTATCGTTTTTCTCTACTGTTACACTTATCTCTTCTTACACATCTGACATGTTAAATGACATTGATGTCTAGACACTGCTGACACTCATGACATGTCCAATTTCTTATTCACCTCGTTTTTACCTAAGGGCGCACGGGGCGAGTGCCCGGGGCCCGGCCCAAAAGGGGCCCCGAGGGCCGAGGTGACGGGCAAAAGCAAACAAAAATTAACCAACTATGAATGAATCTTTGTTGTTTTCCATGACGAAATACGAACAATCTAATATTAAAACTGACACTGTATTTCAATTTTTTATATTGCTTTACTCACTCTTATCTGACGAAGCTTATTTTCAGAAGTGAAATGCATCCCTCAAACATCTCCAATATAAGCGAGTAAAACAATATAAAAAACTGAAATACAGTGTCAGTTTTAATATTAGATTATAAATGAAACATCATAAATTAAGTCTTGTAATAATTAAGACCGTTTTACAATGTTTTTACTGTTTTACAATGACAAAATCCTGAAATAAATAATTTTAAAACTTAACAATTACCTCTTTATTTAATTACCATATATTTAAAAATTCAAGTTTTAAACTCTCTGTCCAGCACGCGCAGTAGTTGCCCTCAAACAAAACCACAACAATATAAAATCTGCACTAGAAGCTAAATTATAGTCAGCGACCAAGAACCGACAGTGGATACGAAAGTAAAAGCATCAGGATTGTTAGGTTAGGTTAGGTTAGGTGACAATGGGAAAATTTGAAACAGTATTTCTTTCCTGTATTTCTTGTTCCATGACGCACTGCGTTGTTAATATTAACATTTCAAGTGAATTCAACGACTTGCAGTCAATTTTTTATTAAAAATAAGTAGTATTTCACTTACTTTGTAAGCCAAACGTTTTGGAGTCTTGAAGATGAAGGCCTTGAAGATGGGTTTCAACAACTCGAAAAAGTTTGGCTTACAAAGTAAGTGAAATACTACTTATTTTTAATAAAAATTTGACTGCAAGTCATTGAATTCACTTGAAAAGTTGACAGTATTTCTTGTTAATGTCTGGAATGACATTTTGATCCGGATTGGCAAGGTAGGCCTAAATAAAACTTTGCAAAAGTCAACTCTCACCCTGACCACATAAGTGACACTGCTGAATTTTTCTCTTCAGGACTTTATCAGTTCCAATAAGAGAAACTGTTTTAATAGTAGTTTATGCAACGATTTTATTTTGACCCTTATTAAGGCACGAGTTGGAAGTTATAACATGAGCGAATGCGAGTGTTATAAATATCTCACGAGTGCTTTAATGGCCAAATAAAATCGTTGAAAACACTATTTTATCTACAACCACTAGTATATATTTAATTAAAACAATTTCATTTTACCTGTGACTGTCAGAGATACCTAACCTCTCATCTCAAATATGAGAAGTTATAGTAGATTGTTTGGTTAAAGCAGCTGGTGTAGCAGTTTGATCAAATCAGCTGATAGTTTCACAATATTGAATTACGATATTGATTCCATCAAAAATGCTTCTGATTGGTCCAGAACCCGTGTTATAATGTAGAACCTGTACTATAATGAGCTCATTATGCAACGGGTTTCAAAAAGCATTTCGAAAAGACAGCTGTTTGTAATTTTATTACAATATTTACTTTTGTTAGTGGTCCAGAAGTATTGGTAGAGAGTTCCGAAACACTCTGTAGACTATTCTGATTTGAATTTTTCTACTGTTATATTGAGGAATATTTTTACTTTAATGCAATTAAAAAAATACAAACATTAATAAAATAATTACTGAAATATTTTATAATGTTGTATAAAGGATAGAGGAAAGTATAAAGGCAATTTAATAATATTGGCGTATTCATTTAATTATTACAGTCTTACCTTCTCAATTGGATTTTGTAGTGCTGTACTTTATACTTTCAAATATGGTATGAGGGGCCCCTTTTTGAATTACGCCCAGGGGCTCAAGGGTCCTAAAAACGACCCTGGTCAGCAGTGTCTTTTAAGATTCTAATGAGGCGGAGTGAAAGATCGTCACAAGTATTGTGAGTAACACTAATGTGTGTACTCCTCAGAAGAGCTGATTGCAGAGAGAGTTTCAAAGTGCTCAAAATATTGGCCCTGCCATCACTATTTGTTTCACAGAGTTTAATTTATGTAGAGGAAAATTTGGAAAATTTCATAGAAAAGGGTACCGTATAGTTCATAGCCATAACACACGAACAAGGAGCAACTTAATCACCCACATTTATAACTATGCCAATACACAAAAGACCTTCCTTTTCATTGGTGTAAAACTTTATAATTCACTCCCACAAGATTTTAGTCATTTTAGTCATTAGTCATTTTAGTCAAAACTCAATTTTCAAGTACAAACTCAAACGTTTCCTGTTAAATGACCCACTATACAAATACGAAGATTTCTTTGAACTGGTGAATACTCTGTAGGCTATTGTAATGAATTAGTTACTCAGTTGGATTCTCTCTTTTTTATAAATCTTGATCTTGAAAGGTTATTTTTAAAATTAGAATTATTATTATTCACATATTGAATTTTTTAATTAATCTGACCTGTGCTGTGATTGTTTGACTATTTGTAATGCTCCAAATGAACTGGGGAGTTGCTGCAATAAAGATTTCATTTTATTTTATTCCAAATTAAAATTCAGCCTGATTTAATTACAACAAATTAAAATTCAGCCTAATTTAATTACAACAGTGGTAAGGAAGATGGAACTATATTAACAATCAGTGTTTCTTTTGAAATTCAGTAAATTCAGTACTAAAACCACTAGCAATTTATTATTTATTTTTCTGTATTTAAAAATCAAGAATAATTTGGTTCTTAAAATACATAGATACCGTACTGCATCAGATTAACTTATTAGAAAAAATGCATACTAGAATGTAGTTATTTTTTAATACGTTATAATTCAATCAATTTCTGAATGTTTATAGTATAAAACGTTTCTAGTGAAGGATTTCAAAATGAATTATTGTGCTATGAGCATATTAGAATGGTTGAAAAAATAAATTATAGGTAACTTTAATGGAGAATTAAACCTTTCCGTCAATATTTAACTGAGAATAAATAATATTTTCATTTACGTATTTATTCTCAATTGAAAATTGACAGCAAGTCGTTGAATTTACCATGAAAGGTTAATATTAACAACGCAGATCCTTATGGAACAAGAAATCCAAGAAATTATAGGCATATTTTAAAATGGTATCTCAACTATAATACAATATAAAGTCACTCAAATTATACAATGATCTGTAATCGACAAGATAAATATCACTGAATAGAATATAATTTCTTATTAAATTCTTTCTAAAAGTAATGATACAAATAAAATTTCACATTTCCATAGACATATACAGTTATTTTTTAACTGTGACTTGAAGAACATTATCAAAATTGCCTGCTCATAAAGGAAAATCCTGGCTTAGGACCTGGCTGCGGAGCTAGGACTCGATTTCCGGCGGGGAGAAATGACCTTGTGAGCAAGTACTGCGATGTGCGCATGCGCGAAACCAGAGGAGATTGGAGCCATGCGTCTAATCTACCAAAATCATATTTAATTGCAATTGAATAATTCAAAACAATTAAAAAATCATCAAAATACTCAAATTCAATCGACACCAATAACAGCGAATTTCACATTTACAACAATAGAATTGCTGGCAATCATTCTTCAATAAATTATTGTTTTCTCGTATTTTAGAATTTGTGCTAGGTAACTCTATGATGCCGTAGGCCTGTTCATTAATTGAAAAAATAATACTGATTTTCCTCGTCAGATTTTTCAGTCACCGTAGGTCAGATTATTATGAGAGTAGAGAGGCACTTTTAAAAGTTTTCAAATATACTGAATAGAATATTTCTGGAAACAATATGAGCAACATAATTATATGTTAACTTTTCAAGTGAATTCAACGACTTGCAGTCAAATTTTTATTAAAATAAGTAGTATTTCACTTACTTTGTAGGTTAAACGTTTTCGAGTTGTTGAAACCCATCTTCAAGGCCTTGAAAACGTGTAACCTACAAAGTAAGTGAAATACTACTTATTTTAATAAAAATTTGACTGCAAGTCGTTGAATTCACTTGAAAAGTTAATATTAACAACGCAGTTCGTCATGGAACTAGAAATCCAGAAATAATCATATGCTGATGGTGTAATATAAGCTCTTCAACTTTTTATAAACATTTAAAGTCCAGTAATTTGATAACCAATGATTGAATAGTTTATTGCCTACATTTATCAATATTACATGTTCTTACAAAGGAAAAAGGATATCATTAAACCTAGTTAAAGGGCTATAAATATTATTATCGAGATTTTTTATTACAATTTTCTGGTGGTAGCAATAAAAGTACCGCATGTTCATTTATATTCACCGCAGCTGTAGAAGTGATCAAGTGCTGCTATAAAAAGGTTCTTTGTAATTGATTCAAGAGCTGAGGGATGGATCAGAACTGAATTTCATCAAATTTAAAACTTTATTACAAGTTGTACGTCATTCGCGCACAGATGCGACCTACACATAGGAAATAAGCGCACTTCACCATATCATTCTGGTAGGCAAGTACAACGATAAATTGCCAAGTTATTATCGAAGTTTTAAAACCGCAGTATCAGTTATGCTCTGTGGGACTGCTGCAGCAAACTTTTTCAGCAACTTTCTTTCTTTATTTGTAAAATAATGTGCAAAAGTTTCCATTCAGCAAAGTTTGAACGCTGCTAGTTTTGCCAGTCTTTGACTTCTTGACGACACCGTCAGTCTCATCTAGCGGAAGAAAAGAAAATAATAGAAGTGTTTCGCCTGTTTTTTATTGTTTTTTTGCTATTTTTCTCCTATCCTGTGCCGCCATTTAACCCCCTTGTTTCTCCCACAACAAAATTATTGTAGCGTTTTTTTAATCTAACAAACAAGCTTACGAATGAAGTCACTTATTTTTTTTGTAGATTACGCCTTGGAGATTCCAGTTAAGGAGTATAAGACAAGTCAGATCAACAATATTGTACACTAGATACCATAATTACTATATCAATTAGTTGAGGTGAGGCTTAATTTTGATGTGAAAGGAACTCTTGTACACTATAAAAGCTTTATTTGAAGCCAACAGAACAGTCTTGACTTTCATTTGCAATTTTTTTTTTCATATGAAGGGAAATTGTCTTTGAAAAACCATCAAAGCTGACATTTGAACTGTTTTTCTTTCCACTGTTTAGGAGTTATAAAAAACTTCAACTAAAGTTCGTGACTATTTCACAAATCCTTGCCACCTTTTCTGTAATTGAAATTCAAAAGCTATCAAAATTACATCAGGATACTCATGAACTCTTGTTTATTTCCTATGTAGTTTTTCTCTATCCGATGTTGTTTATTTGTTATTATGTGCAAGTTACGTTTTTATACTACTTTACTGAGTGAAGAGGACAAGCATAGTAACTTCTTTGTGTCTTCAGCTATATTTATGTAAAATAAAGAACCCCAGAATAACCCTGAAACATTTAAATGCGAAGCACACATTTATTTCTTCAACAATATTGAACTAGATCCACTTCTTGAATTCCCATTTGAAAATATATTGAAAGGAATATATACTCGCATAATTATTAGCTTGTATCATTTTTTGAAGGATGGTGCTGCTAGAATTTTGCTCTTCTAAATCCGCAGTCAGATAAGGCTGAATTTATAAGAGCTTACAACATACATTCAATACTTCTTTTACTAAAATCTTTAGAGTTTCATCAAAAATTTAGGAAAAAGGGGTCCCATGTGACACGGAAAGCATTAAAAATCCCATATACATAGAATGCTGTATAATGTGAGTAATAATTATTAAATTATTAATAAAAAATTATTTTAATAAGGTACTTGTGACAATTCATTACTCGTCACCTATTATCTACTTGTAATATTTTATTTATTCCTTGCGTTGACTTTTTATATTGACTCAGTAACATGAACTATTCCTTCAAATCTATTACATTAAGTTAAGTCTTGCCTAGTACCTCCCTTTCGTTCAGGCTATTTATTATTGCAAAAGTTCATATTAATCTAAGTAAAATCTGCAATTTCTTATTTGTGAAAACTATAATTTTTTATTAATTGATATATGAAACATGATTGAAAAATACAATGCACGAATTTATTACCAAAATAATAGTGGTGTTTAAACTTCATAAAAAAGGAAACAAAGTATTATGTGATGTAGCCTATAATAGAATATAATAGAAAGACACAAGACAATAAAAACTTTTATAATTGTAAAACAATAAGGAGTGTTGAAATGTACTTATATTTAAACTCCATTTTTCCAACCCAAGCTAATTTCCATGAATACTTTTCTATAAATTTTGGAGACAGTTTAGATAGAAATATTGAACATTTGATTGTACAAATCAACGCATCAAGAAGAAAAAATTAAATACTGGGCAGACAATAGTTGAAGGAGATCTGGTTAAAGATGTTTAAGAAAATTATACATTTTGAAGCCAGATATCTTGGAAAAAGTTGAAACAAATATTTTATTTGATGTATGGATTGTACACATGAGCCGAATAAAATGCATTTCCAACAGTTTGTGCTATTGAATGAAAATTCAGTTCAATATCGATCACTATCCAAACAAGACATTCATTTTCTTGTGATGTTTTCCAGGACGAAATACTTAATGAACAATCTAATATCAAAACTGACAATGTATTTCAATTTAATATATTGTCTTTACTTACTTATATGGGAGATACTGGAGGGATGCATTTCACTTCTGAAAAGAAGGCTGACGAAGCTTCTTTTCAGAAGTGTAATGCATCCCTCCAGTATCTCCAATATAAGTGAGTAAAGACAATACATTAAATTGAAATACAGTGTCAGTTTTGAAAAAAGGTTATTCATTTTTCCTTGAAAAGAATCACATATCTATAAAATTAGGCATGTGTCTGAGTTTTTCATATTTTATTTATACAAATAAAAACCATAAACTTGATTGTCAACAAAATATTGAGAATATTGAGGTAGTACCGTACTCATTTCAAACTTGCAAAATCTTTGAAATCATTACTAGAGGGTCAGTCAAATCTTGCTTAACTAGTTTGGTCAGTCTGGCGGTAAGAGCAAGGAATAGGCTCCAAGTAATCCTGTAATCTGTGATGTTTTCCATGACGAAATACATAATGAACAATCTAATATTAAAACTGACACTGTATTTCACTTTTAAATAATGTTTTACTCACATATATTGGAGATGCTTGAGGAATGCATTTCATTTCTGACGAAGCTTCTCAGGGCCGGATTTAGAATCTGTGGGCCCCTAGGCTCAAACTGTAGTGCGGGCCCCTTCCCCCCGTCTCCTACCCCGTCCACAATGGGGGCGTGAGTTTAAGAATAAAATAACAAAATGTATAAGTTGAGAATAATTGTGATATTTATTTGTAAAATTTATATTACAAAAGAATGTCCGGATATTGAAGACGGGGTTCCTAAGAATAATGTCGTTAATTATTGGAGCTTGTTATTATAGGTCATATTCAGCGAGATGGTTAATAAGTTGCCGAAATGGATTTTTTGAAGTGGTTATCCTGTACCCCCCCCCCCCCTTATGCACGATACGCTGAGCGAATACTCCCACTGGTTCATGTCATTAATCTACAGTATTTTGGATCTCGAAATATTATAAATTTGGAACAGATTTATATTTTTGTGGTGCGGGCTCCCTTGTGGTGCGGGCTCCCTTGTGGTGCGGGTCCCTAGGCGCGCGCCTATGTAGCCTATGCTTAAATCCGGCCCTGAAGCTTCTTTTCAGAAGTGAAATGCATTCCTCAAGCATCTCCAATATATGTGAGTAAAACATTATTTAAAAGTGAACTACAGTGTCAGTTTTAATATTTGATAATCCTGTAATCATAGGAAGACAGGAAGGAGGGTTTTCTCTAACAATAGAGTAATTTAAAACAATCTTTATAGTTATAAAAAACTTAAAAAACACTTTTAAGTGGAAATTAACTCACGTTATGGCGTGACGGCCGTTTCACTCTGTTGTCAAGAGCAAAGTCAGACGACCCACAGTACACTCAGTGTACACAGACGACTGTGGGTCATCTGACGATGCTCTTGACAACAGAGTGAAACGGCCTTCACGTCATAACGTGAGTTAATTTCCACTAAAAAGTGTTTTTTCAAGTTTTTATTACATATTAGTGGAAACAAGATGAATCTTCATCATCATATCTATGGTTCTTTTAGAAAAGGGTGATTCGGGGGTACTTCAAATCAAATCAAATCAAATAAATCTTTATTCACAAAATAAGTAAATACAATAGTAGATATACATATACATAGTGAATATCCCCCACAAAGACATCAGTCTGGGTGTGGGGAATGAGTTCAAAATCTGCATAATATTTGATGAAATAAAAACAGTTGTGAATTATTTACAAAAAAAAAAAAAATAATAATAATAAATAAACAATGTTCTATGAAGTAAGAATAAATAAACAACTATACTGGATCAGTTAAGGATGAGAAGAATACTCCAGTTATTAACCGTATAAAAGTACCATACTATTGTTAACAAATTAATAATAAGAGAAATAAATTAACATAAGAGAAAACATCATTTGAAGCCTTGCATCTTCAGATGAACATTGCTAACAAGACGTGATTTGACAGATCCCACAGACTGTAGGCATCTCAATGACTGTAGGCGGATTCGATGAGCCGCGATGCGGCATCCCTACCAATTACAAATAACCACCTACTTAGGTAGCTCTTGTAGGTATTAATACTGACCAACTTCCCCTCTAAAACCATATTTCCAGCGATTCCAGACACTTTCTTCGCTTCTTTTGTCAAAAAATGTCTTATAAGACTTGTTGAAATTCAAATAAAATTTTGTCTTTGGTTCTTTGTGAGGGGTGGGATTCTATCCATACACAAATCATAATAGAAAATTCAAAGCATTCATACAATCGCTTAGTTACGTAATTTTGTTTTATTGATTAATGATTAATAATAACGTATTTAACAGAATATTGTTTTAATTATTGCGTTGCCACCTGTTGAAAAACCCACAAGGTATAGCGGGACCTTTATTTGGAACTTGTAAATAAATAAATGATTGATTCATTGAAAAAGCATAATTTTTTTTTGAGGATGAAGCCCACATAGGTCTGAGACCTGTGCGTGGGTAATGAGTTGGATGATGGTGATTTATGAGTTGGACCTACAGTTTTAGATGGGTTCCGAACCACCGGGAAGTGATTTTCAGCAGAGAACAGTGTCTTTGTTGCTGGCCAATCTAATCGGTCACCGTTACAAACAGGACCTACGAGAACGCAGCTTATCTATAGATAGATAGATAGATATTTAAGCATCCACTGGCCATGCGCCTACAATCGAGTATAGTGAATAGAGAGAGAGAGAGTGAGCGAGAAAGAGGGAGTGAGTATAAAGCTCCACTCCCACTCCGTAAATTGGAGTGGGGACTTGAAGTCACTGGCCATACTCAAGTCGTGTAGTTTACTAGTTTCTAGAAATACTCACAGATATCTGAGTATTTTGTTCTTCAAATACTAGGTGCTAGTCCGTACGTTCAAATACTCAGTAAAAATACCTGTTCCAGTATATACGCCTCATCTCTACTGGCCTCCCATCATGGGGGCATCTGGATTTGTCCAATGTTAAATTTAAAATTATTATTTCCAAATTGAACAGATACCTGCTACGGCTCGCAGCTATCACTTCCCGGCTATCACTTTAATTTTGAAGCTATCATTGTTTCTTATCATTTGTAAGCGAAGAATTAATCATTTTCGAGTGTCTACCAATCTACAAGATTTGACAAGCTATTGGCCAATTCAGACATTTATTCCTGGAACGCGAAGCTGCAAAGCGTGCTAAAGACGGTAAAGTGCACTCCAAGCCTTCCTTATTTTATGTGCGTTCCATTCGCATTCAATCGTACTTGAAACGCTCAATGAACGTTTAACAACGAAAGTGCTTGTCGACCAATAGGAAAGCGTCGTGGTGATGCGGTGAAAGTGGAGGTTGCTTCACACTGTGCGGTGCGGTACGGTACGTCACCGCTAACGCTCGCTCCCCACAATGGAGTACGGTACACACAATTGTGGCAAAGTGGGGAACTGGAAAGACAATAGGAAACGGCTCTAAGATGTCCCCGCAAGTGGCCGCAAATCCCCCCATTGTTTCCCGCAACTCGTCGCAGATATAAGCTGCTATGTGTCTGCCTCTGTACTGTGTCTAAGGACTGCTTCGCACAAATCGTGTCACTGTCAAAGTCTTAGCAAAGGATATGTTTATTCTTGTCTAAGCACTGTTTCACACGAACTTTCTTACTGTCAAAGTAGAAGATATGTTCAATCCTACAAGCGTACACCACATCCATTCAAACATACAAGTGTGTCATAATCAAACAATCGGTTGAGACTCAAGATAGAACTTTGCAAACTTCAAATTTGAAGTACTGTAGTCTCATGTGTCTGCGTTGTTGAGCCCCAATAAGGTGACCCCGTAAATTCTTTTAGTACAAGATATATTTGTTCATTCCTACAAATTACGCAGTACCCATTCAAACAGACAAATTTTCAATTCAATTCAATTCAATTCAATTTATTCACTCAAACGATACAAAAAACAATAACTTACAAAGTTGTGACAATAATACATTTCAGTAATCAGACAAATATACAATAATACATTTCAGTAATCAGTAATCAGGCAATTATTCTAAATAGATATGTCACCTCACTTATACGGCTGGAGATGAAAAACTACTGGCATAAGTGAATCACTTGTTCGCCAGTAGGAGTAAAAGCATATCAACTGTTTCTAATTCTCAAGCTAATCATTTAAAATTAAAAATTGGTCAAGAAAACAATAAGTTATGCAAAGAATCAAAAATTACAAATCAAATGTTACAAATAATGAGAATCCTAGACAAACAATTGATTGAAGTTTCAAATTATTAGTGTTGACCCCATTATTACGACGCGATTCTAATTACAATTTATTATAATTACAATTATTAGTTGTAAGACCCCATTATTACGACGCGATTCTAATTACAATTTACGCCTCTCAAGAAACATTTATGAAAATGTTAAACTGGACATGGAGGTGTGTAGAAGACAATTCTCTTTCATTTCCCATAAATTAATAAATCATATTCCCATCCGTTTTCTTGAAAATACAAATATAAATTTCAATAAAAGGCTTGGAAAGGAAATACATACATGGATAATTACAAATAATATTTAAAAAAAAGGCTGTCATCTATTGTCATCTATTGCCATCTACTCATCTTTTTTCACTGTTGTGTTTGCCAGTATCTCTTCTCTTCCTTTTTCAAGTTCAAGTTCAAGTTCTTTATTTGCACATGCATTTGTACACAAATATGAAAAGATGTAAAACAAATATTATGCATTGTCAGGTTTGTCACTATCACTATGAAAGCACCATAAAACATAAGCTTGTCAAATAAAAAAGAAAGAATAAAAAAGGAGAGAAATATCATATCAAATTGTAATTATTGTAATGTATGATACTGTCAGCTAAAACATAAAAAATTAACATATGTAGCCAATGAAACTTTCTGTAATAAAGGAGGAGCCCCCGTATGCCACATCATGCCACATCCAAATACTCTCCAACTGAGTAAAAAGCATTGTTCTGGAGATAAAGCTTTACTTTTTTTTAAAATTGAGGTTCTTCTTTCTTTTTCTTTCTTTTCTTTCTTTTTCTTTTTTCTCTCTCTTTTTCTTTCTTCTCTTCCTACCTGCTCCTCACTCTTTGTATCAACGTTCCCTTTCTCCCTTAATTTTTGTAAAATCATTTGTTTTAATTATATAAGCGCATCTTATACCTGCGCACAGGATTCGCCTTGCAGGTATAGATTCTTGATTTGCTTTTTGTTTTTTTATTCTTAAAAATGCATATACGATGTATATATTTTAGAAGAATCTAAATGAAAGATTTTTGATTTGATTGATTATTGAGGTGACCGAAGTTTTTTTAGTTGATTTTGGGGAGTGTCATTACAGCTTTACACAACCTTAGAAACTGCTTGCTCAAGTTTTAATAAAAAGAACTTGTCAAAAGTTTCGAGTGTTTATTTACAGGTTTCAAAAATGTTTAACACAATACTTAAATGAATACAGTGTTCAGGGTTTCGAACCACCGGGAAGTGATTTTACTACAGAGAACAGTATTTTTCGCTGGCTAAATCAAATCGGTCACCATTCCGATGTTGGTGTGAGTGCTCGTGTCTTATCTTATCTGCCTGGCAAGGCTCGTGGCTATTATTTCCCCTTGCATTACATATAGAGTCCTCAAGGGGTGATCTTTAAAAAAATATATAGGGTTTATAAAGGGTTATATAAGGGGTATATACAGGATGTTTCGGAACTCTCTACCAATACTTCAAGGCAGTGTTTCTGGACCACTAACTTAAGTAAATATCGTAATAAAAAGTCCCCAGTTACTCACACAGCCGCCATTTTGTTTTTTTCACACATTTTTTATTATTCGAACACCATTAAACATATAATTTAAAAATTTTTCATACAGCTTTATAACAATTGAAACAATATAAAAAATTAATCATAATTTTCCGACATTAAAAACAAAATGGCGGCCATTTAAAATCTTTGAACAGGATTAAATTAATATTTGCTAATGATAACAAAATTTGACTAGAATAACTTTTTTTAGATATTTTTATTGCGAATCTAACGATATCTCATTTTTCAAGATTGGCCAACAATTAACAGAGATATGCTAATTTTTAGGGTATGCAGTGGCTGGAAGCGGGTTGCAGATTTACGAACAAACAAGGAATAACTTACAAACAAAGAATAAAATGAAAGTTTATTTACCATAGATAATTACAAATAATAAATAACCATGATAATGAAAGCCTTGCAATGACAGTTTAAAGAACTGCAACCCTCTTCCAACCACCGCACACCCTAAAAAGTAGCATATCTCTGTTAATTGTTGACCAATCTTGAAAAATAAGGTATCGTTAGATTTGCTATAAAAATATCTAAAAAAAGTTATTCCAGTGAAAATTTTGATACCATTAGCCATTATTAATTTAATCCTGTTCAAAGATTTTAAAGGGCGCCATTATTGTTTTTTAATGTCGGAAAATTTTGATTACATTTTTTTAAATATTGTTTCAATTGTTAGAAAGCTGTATGCAAAATTTTAAAATTATACGTTCAATGGTGTTCGAATAAAAATGATGTGTGAAAAAACAAAATGGCGGCTGGGTGAGTAACTGGGGACTTAAGAAAATTACGATATTTACTTTTGTTAGTGGTCCAGAAACACTGCCTAGAAGTATTGGTAGAGTTCCGAAACACTCTGTATAGGGTTTCAAAAGTGATTTTTTGACAGAGAAGGATAGAGGATATTATTATTGGTTGAGTTTATAAAATTGAGGTGACTTCAAATTTAAATAGAAGCGCAGGTATTCGAGAAATTGAATAGATAAAAATAAACATTTTGGGCTTGATATAATAATAAGTAATGATTCCTTATGCTCATAAAATCTGTTCCAGAGTTGGAGTTGCCAAATTGAGCAAAGCAATGTCAAACAAGTTTCTCAAAAAGGCATCTGAAAACGATGAGATCGTATTTCGGAGCGCCTTCAGTAAACGAAATCCTTTTTGCGATTATTTGCCCCGGTGGAGCTAGTTCTCTCCGGAGAGTCGTAACACTTGACTTCGTTGAAGAGAAGACAACTTCTCTGTTAAGTTTCTCTCCTGAGTGGGGCAACGTGTTGCAAGTTTGTTTTTAATAAACGGAAAACTTTCATAACGATAGATTTTCACAACCATCTTACTTGATAAGAAGAGAGACAGTTTTCCGAGTTGATGCACAAGGTGTTTTCTACTTTTTGTTCTTCTGCTTCTTCTTCTATTTCTTTCTCTTTCTTCTTCTTCTTCTTCTGCTTCTTTTTTCTTCTTCCTCTTTCTTCATCTTCTTTTTCTTCTTCTCCTCCTCCATTCTTCTTCTTCTTCTTCTTCTTCTTTTTCTTCTTGTTCTTCTGCCTCTTCTTCCTCTTCTCCTTATTGCTGTTCTTGTTCTTCTTATTATTCATCTTGTTCTCCTACTTCTTCTTATTGTTGTTGCTATTCTTTTTTTTCATCTTGCCGTAAAGTTGTGAAGTGATAGCCGTGAGCCGTAGCAGGTATCTGTTCAATAAGATAAGATAAGATAGAGATAAGCTGCGTTGAAAGGGTGACCGATTAGATTGGCCAGCAAAAAAAAACACTGTTCCCTGCTGTAAAATCACTTCCCGGTGGTTTGGAACCCACCTAAAACTGTAGGCCCAGTTCATCAATCACAGTCATCCAAATAATCACCCACGCACAGGTCTCAGGCCTATGTGGGCTTCATCCTCCGAAAAAAAGAAGTAAACAAGTTTTATTTGTCTTAGTGAAATCACAACTTTGAATACCGCACTTTTTCAGCCTTTTCAAATTGAATAGTTTTCCCTCGAGTCGCTTTTGCAGTATAAAACATGAGAATAATGAGTATAATTTCCTTGTTTACATTTATATAGCGATTGAGAAGGTGCATTAAGTGACTTCATTGTTCAATGAAAAAGCACAAACCGAGACAGCAGAGAATGCGCGCCGTCAAGAAAATAATGAGAATGAGGTAAGTTTGTAAAAAATTAATAAGCTGGCACAAAGAGGATTCAGGCAGCGTAAAGCGGCTTACCTTCCACAAGGTTGAGCAATAAAAATGTTCTAAAGATTTTTTAAGGGGTCTGTTGAATTGAAAGCCATATTGGTCAGACCATTACGATGATTGTTTAATCCATCGCGTTTCGGTTTGTTAGTGTTGGTTGAAGAAGGGAAACTAGTGGAATTCATGAAGGGGTACAAAAAGAACAGAAGATTGGATGTAGACCTAATTATTTGGAAAGAGTTTTATTAAGGGCAGACGAACAATGTCTGAAAGATGTAAAAAGCCTCCGAAAGATCTTTAATGAAATTTTCTTCCGCTTTCACAAAATTTCTCTTCCCCTCACTGCCTGTGTCGCTTCATTCACACAGACTAAAATAATCTCTACCTTTTCTAAATTGCATAGACTTAGCAGCTCTGCGTTTCCTTCCTCCATTAGAATATCAATATTTTACGTAGCGTTTATGAGTTCTGCAATAATTCTGCATTGTTTCAATAGCTTACAGACGATCTAAATTAACAAGTATGGATTAATTGCATTTTTTCTGTGCCAGGAAATCCTGGAAAATGGATCAAAGACGTTTCTTATGATTTCTAGTAATCTGGATGGCAGTATGTTAATGAGTTGGATGATGGTGATTGATGAGTTGGACCTACAGTTTTAGGTGGGTTCCGAACCACCGGGAAGTGATTTTACAGCAGAAAACAGTGTCTTTTTTGCTGGCCAATCTTATCGGTTACCGTTACGAACAGGACCTATGAGAACGCAACTTATCTCTCTGATTGAACAGATACCTGCTACGGCTCGCGGCTATCACTTCCCTTTTATAGAATAGGTAGGGGCATATAAGATACATCTCTGTTTTTGACCTAATACGTATTTATTGTAGTACTGGTATTATGAAACATGAAAGAATGTTGAAAGTTAATATGTATGTATAAATGTATATAGGTTTGAAAATCATCACGATCATGAATAAATTGCTTAGACTCTGTTCTCTGTTATTTTTGATAAAAATTAAGCTAGCAAAGCAATTTTTGTTCAAGACATATTGTATTGTATAAAACAATTTGTATTCATAATTTCAGATGAATATACAGAAATAAACTACTCTAGTTAAGAAAAATTTTATTGTTCTTAAACACAAAAAAATTATATTTCTACTACATTTTAAGTGCTAGATTGGTGTAAAATGCGGTTAAAGGCTACTAAATTTTCAAAATTTTTATTCCATAGCCCCCCCCCCCGAACCCGAGGGGTTTATTCCATACCCGAGCCCCGGGTATTTTTAGGGTATGTCGCCCCCTCCCATAAAAATTCATTAATCCGCCACTGAACTGACGAAAAAACTTCACAAAATTGAATCGGAATCTTAGACAATAAGTGCAGGGACGAAATATATAAGAAATTAAAAGAAAAAACCGTTACACAGAACTTGAAGTTACAGAAACTTGTTGAAGAACAACGTCCAAAACCAAATAATACAAATCATCACCATAAGTTTGCTGATAGAGTTAAAAATTTCACTAATGTCGCGTTTTCACCTTCAGAACAAGAATTGCTAGGACAAGGTACTAAATTCAATAATTATTATAGTAGTTTAGGGAGCAAACAAGCAGAACTTCTAGCATGCAGCATTAATAGGAATTGGAGAGTGTCACAGAATCGTATTTTAACCAACAGATGTGCAGACATAATTTTACAAGAACATGCAAGACAAGTTTTACCCAAAATTCAACATACAGAGGACATCGTGAAGAAGATTGAGAAGAAAGTCAAAGACAACGATTTGATCATAGTAAAAGCAGACAAAGAAGGCACCACGGTTATATTAGAGAAAACTGAATACATAGGTAAAGTTAACGAATTCATTTCAGATAATAATTTCATTGAGATTAACTCCAATCCAACCAACAACATTAATAAATTAGTCAAAAGTAAGCTGGCAGGTATCACAAAGCTAATTGATAAACAGGAAATCAAATATTTAACAGTTATGAACCCATACCCGCCCAGATTATTTGGTCAGCCCAAACTCCACAAGAATAATATTCCGATAAGACCAGTAGTGTCATTTATTAATTCTCCATGTTCGAAATTGGCCCACAAACTCAACAGTAGCTTCAGATCGTTAATGGGATTTCAACCCAAATTTGGAATCAAAAATTCATTGGAGTTAGTCAATAAAATCAAAAATATTCCTGTTCATTCATCTTATAAACTTGTTTCTTCTGATGTAACTAATCTCTTTACAAATATACCAACTGAAGAAAGTCTTAACAGAGCTGAAGAGATCATGGAAACTACAATTAATGATCCTATTATTAGAACTGAGCTGTTGGGATTGATGAAGTTATGTACTGAATATAACTATTTCAAGTTTGACAATAAATTTTATGAACAGAAAGATGGGTTAGCGACGGGTTCACCCCTTTCACCCCTACTAGCTGAATTATTTATGGATAGCCTTGAACGTAGAATTTTTGAAAATAATAATTTTAAGGATAGGATTGCTTATTGGTACAGATATGTAGATGATGATATTATTTGTTTGTGGAAGAGTAGTAATAGACAATTAGATAATTTCCTTAGCTATTTGAATCGTTTACACCATAAGATTAAATTCACCATAGAGTTAGAAGAGAATAGTGTTTTAAATTTTCTAGATTTAAGAATTGACCATAGCACCGGAACCCACAACTTCTCTATTTTTAGAAAAGTAACTCATACCGATGTAATCATACCTCATCACTCATGTCACCCAATATCGCACAAACTTGCAGCTTTCAATAGTATGATTTATATAGAGCTTTAACCATTCCAATGAGCAATCATCATCACTTTGAAAAAGAGATTAGTACGATTAAACAGATAGCTATTACAAATGGATATGAGGAAATCATTGTCAATAAAATCTTAAAGAAAATAAATATGAGACTAGCAGTCAGTGCTAGCATTACTGTAACTGAAACTGGGGAAAGGTCATGGATAACGGTGCCTTACCTTGGCCCAGTTTCTGATAAATTAGGAAAACAACTGAAAAAGAACGGGTTTGATGTAGCTTTTCAAACCAAACCAATTTTAAAGAGCTTATTTGGGCGTAGTAAAGACAAAATTGATATCTGGGATAAAAGTGGGGTTTATAAATTGAATTGCGGTGATTGTAATGCTTGCTATGTAGGTCAGACTGGTAGAAGTTTCAAATGTAGGGTAAATGAACATATCAGGGATTGGAAAACCCAAAAAGGAGATTCAAATTTTGCAGAACATCTCATTAATAATGGACACAAGTTCAAGGCTGAAGAAAATGTTGAATTTCTGCATTTGATTGGCAAAGGCAGACAATTGAACATTTTAGAAGCTTTGGAGATAACTAAGTTGGTAAAAAACGATTCCATAACTAATTTAAATGACCAAATTTATTTTAACCAATTCAATACAACTAACTTGGTTTCATTATAATTCCAGCCTATTTTTAAAAAGCAGTTCTTATGTGTATTTCTCAGTTGACCTTGATTGCACTTCAGTGAGCTCCTAATTTTTAAAAAAAATTTTAATTTTAGTTTGATTAAATTCTAGCCTTATTACAATTTTTTGTTACTTTCTTGATTTTCACAGTGTTTAGTTATTGATTTGACTCGTATTTTTGCTTGTTACTCCTCCCACCAGGGGGCGTGACTTGACAACCAATCACAACGTCCGATTAAAGTCAGCCTCTTTCCCTCTTAGCCAATAGTATCATTCCATGCACAGTATATATAAGGCTTCTCTGTACTTCAGTTTTCAGTTTGATTGAGATTGATAATGGTGTATCAACCGAAACTAGTTTCTCGAAGTTTTAATAAATGTGGTTGTGACAATTTCGTCTTATTATTCATAATAGTAAGAAATGTGCCTTCCGTACCACTGTCATGATTTTTTTCCATCTATTCAATTTTTAACAAATTGATCAACAGTTTATTATTATTTTCATTCATCTGTCAAATTCATAAAAAATATTATTTTTTTTTCATCTTTTAAGATTTTTATATTACAGTAAATTAGTTTTCAAAAAAACATTTTCATCTGTGATGTTTTCCATGACGAAATACTTAATGAACAATCTAATATTAAAACTGACACTACTTCACTTTTAATATTAGAAACATTTTCACTTTCTACTGCCTGCCAACAGATTTAAATTTTTATTTGTATTTCTACATTGCTCATTTCAAAGCAAATTTGAAAATATTTTCAAATTTTCTAAGATTTTAACTTAACTTAATTGGAATAAGGAATAATGGGAAAGAAGACAGTCATTGTTTTTTATTTTAATGCATTTCAATGTTAAATTCGTCACAAGTATCGTGCTGAAGTTCCTGTTAATTATTATGACACACACAAATGAAAATAAAAACTTTAAAAATGAAAATGCATTTCAGATTGTGCAAAAATAAATCAATACGATCAAATGAAAAATGAATCTGTTTATAAACTAAAAAATGCTCCCTTTCAAATAATGAAATTTCTTCTTTGCTATTTGAATTAAATCGTTTTTAACTCCACATTTAACTCAGTCGGGTAGTTTCTGTAGTTACTGTCTTGATACTAGTCGGGTATTGCAGGAGCAAAACTCTTGTCATTCTCTCACTTCATCTGTTATTCCTCTTCCTCTTTCATTCTGTTTCTCTTAGCAGCCGTTCCTGTTTTCCTTCTTTTGCGCGTAATCGCGCGTTTCTCCGAGGGATCACGCTGTGAGACCTAATTAAAACATTCATATTGCGTGATGGAAGATTTCATTCGTTCTCATCCCTGGAGGAAACAAGCTCAACCTTTATTCATTTGTGCAGAAACGTTCAAACCCTAAAAAATATTGGCAGGAGGATTCGCTCTTCTCCGTTTGCGATCTTTTTCATCTATTAAAACATATATGAGAGAATTTATCATCCCATCATGGTTTCGATGTTTCTGAAAATTATATCTTGCTTTCCATTGCCAATGTTGAATCGATCAAAACATTGAATACTAAAGAGATATTGTTCGATTTTTTGTCTAATCTTGCTTCTATCTTGGATTTCGTCCTCTTTCATTTTTGCTGATTCCAAGTCTTTTTTGAAGTTTTGGATTTTTTGATGGGGGGGTTTTCCGGGTTACAACCCCCCCTTGAGCCTGTCAAAGAGGCCCCAAAGGCCAAGAACAAATATATTGATGATAGTGTAGACATTTGTAATTTCTTTAACAGATATTATCAACTGGTTGCTAAGAATCTTCAAAAATCTCTTAATACAGGTATTAGTGATGCAAACATGTGGAATACTGACGGGATTCAGAACAAATTAAAGTTCCACCCAGTATCGCAAGAGTTGTCAAATATCATTGATAGATTGAATAATAAAAAAACTGTAGGAATGGATGGGGTATCCAGTAAAATTCTGAAAGAATGTAAAGATCAATTGTTAGACCCTTTGATTCATCTGATCAATCATTCATTAGAACAAGGTGTTGTTCCAGATCATTTGAAAGAGGGGAAGATCTTGCCAATCTTCAAAAGTGGTAATAGAGAAAAGGCGGAAAACTATAGGCCCATTAGTATTTTAAATGTAGTAAGTAAAATTTTTGAAAGAGTAGTTCTAAATAGGTTACTTCTGCACCTTCGAGAAGCTAACTTTATCTGTGATGAACAGCATGGCTTCCAGAAAGGGAGATCAACAAAGACAGCCATAGTTTCTCTAGTTGATAAACTAATAGATATAATAGATTCAGGTGATAAAGCTACTGCAATCTTCTTAGATCTATCAAAGGCATTTGATTGTGTTAATCATAGAAATTTATTGGAAATACTGCAAAATGTAGGCGTAAATGGGGTTGAACTGAAATGGTTTGAATCATATTTTATTGGGAGAAAACAATGTGTAGAACTAACTGCAGTAGTTGGGAATAGTATAGTAAAGAATAAATCTAATAAATTAGAGGTCCAAGCTGGAGTGCCCTAGGGTCAATACTAGGTCCATTGCTTTTCTTTTTATATGTCAACCATTTACCTAAAGAATTAATTAGTGGTAGAGCCCTCTTATTTGCAGATGATACATCACTCATTTTCAGCAATTCCATTCTAGATAATTTAGAAATAAGTGCCCATATAGGTGTGCAGTCCATTGTCCAATTCTTAAATCAGTTGAAATTAACAATAAATAGTAAAAAATGCCAATACCTTCAATTCAAAAACAAACATAATTCAAATGAAGATAGGGCTATAAACGTGTTTGTAAATTATAATCAACTAGACCAGGAAGAAAACATTGCATTTCTAGGAGTTTTGTTGGATAGAAGATTGACCTGGGCACCATACATTGAGAAAATATGTTGTAAAATTTCATCTGGGGTATTTGTCCTACACAGCTCGCTAGATTGAATGACAAAAAGTTACTTTTTACAGCTTATCATGGGCTCTTACTGTCACATATTAGGTATGCTATCTTAGTATGGGGTAATTCATCATAACAAAATCTTTATAGGGTGTTTAAGATCTAAAAGAAAGCAGTTAGGTGTATAGAAAGAGTAAATAGATTGGATTCATGTAGGCCGTTGTTCAAGAGACTTGGTCTCCTAACTGTACCCTGCTTATATGTGTATGAAGCTACCTTATATGTAAAAACGAATGATATCAACCAAAATCTTGATGTACATGATTATAATACAAGAAGCCGAGGAGATTATCACTTGGTGAGTCACAATAGTAGCTTATTCAAACAAAAACCTAGTTATATTGGTAGGAAATTCTACAATAAACTACTGCAGTTTTTAAAGAGTCTTGAAAACATAGAAATATTTAAAAACAATTGAAAAAATATTTAGTTGATAAAGCTTTTCATAGTGTACAAGATCGAGTTCCTTTCACATCAAAATTAAGCCTCACCTCAACTAATTGATATAGTAATTAATTATGGTATCTAGTGTATATGACTAATGTTAATCTGACTTGTCTTATACTCCTTAACTGGAGTCTCCAAGACGTAATCTACAAAAAAAAATATGCGCCTAGCCTTATAGATCCCATGCTTTGCAAAGGGATGTTCAAATTAAAAATGTGATATATGGATCTAAACCTCCAATTCCAATACAATTACAAAACGGGAATTAGGAGCTGCAATATTGATACAGAACTTCTTGCTTTGGCTTGTGACTTGACTTTTTTACAATATCATAGTAATGTATCATGTATCAGCTGTTCTATGAGCTCCCTGCATCTAAACACATTTTAAAACAATAATGGAGCCCATAAGTGAAATTTGAACATTAAATTTGAAAAGACGAAGGAGAATCAGCAGTCGGGCTTTCAAGGGCACTGAATCAAGTTTAGAGGAAGCTATGCGTCAAATTTATTGTTCTAAAAGGTTTTATTTTTGTGAAATGTGTAACACAAATACACAAACACACACACACTCACTCTCTCTCACTCTCTCTCTACTTTGCCCTAACTCCACCCTTTTGTGCAAATGAATCACCTTAATATTACAATTCATTTATTATGCAAATATTCTTATTAATGTCACTAATCTAACTTACAAGTGTAATACAGTGTGTATTACAGTGTAATAGTAACGTATCGTCTTGTATCTATATTTTTTATCTAACTTCCATGAATTTAGGTGATGTTATTCATTGTAAGATAATAGTCAGAAGTCATATAAATTGTACTTTCACTCGAATAGCTATCTGAATCTGAATCTCTCTCATTATGTAGATGCTCTCTTTATCACTTCTGTAATGGTGTTATCAATTCTTACTTATTAACTTTTTTATATTTCTAGTTATTGCAATTGTATCTAAACTGTTGTGTAATGAGGGCAAGAATAAGTATTATAATTTCATTAAATAAATAGGCTAAATAAAAAAAAATATATAACTCCAGCTAACAATGGATCATTTTGATGCAGAATTAAATTGTTCATTTATGTGAGGTGGACATGATTTGAAGCAAAGCTTCAAGGTGAAATTTACGAGGTGAACGATCTGTCGCATCTGTTTGCAAGTATGAAGCGAATTTATGGTGCTAGCTAGCTGGGTCATAAATTTCTCTGGTCTGCTGCTCTCATGACGAATTTGATCACTTTGCTGAGTTTCACTTGTATGTATAGAAAGTCGGGTTTTGAATCTCATCCCGTTCAGTAAAACCCGAATAAAAAGCTTGCAGTTAAATTCGAATACACTAAATTTTATGACCAGAATAGTTTATAGCGACTACCGTAATGATTCCCCTCATAAAATTCTGTGAGCCAAATCTAGGGAATCTAAATCTTTAAGTTGAGTGCAGAAATCGATACATTGTTTAGGGAAAAGAAGACTGAATGCTTAGTTTCCAGACAAAAATAATCATAAGGATGGGTGACCGTGGCAGTTCTGCCAATCTACGTAGCTATTATCTAGCCTGGTAATTTGAAAGCGTTTCCTCTAAGTTATGTAAGCAAGAAAGCAATGTTTCAGACAAAATGACTATCTTGAGGAACTTTTAAGTTTGCTTTAGTCTAATCTAATTCTATTAAAATTTAAGTAATTTCATTATCTTAATAATTTATTAATTTCAATACAATACGTGTAAATGAAAAATGCATGAGCCTTGATTTATATTGCCACCATCAGTAAAATTGAATGAGTTTTTTTAAAATTTTCATCTAAAAGCAAAACATATTTTTGTTAGCTTTTTAAGTGAATTCAACGACTTGCAGTCAAATTTTTATTAAGAATAAGTAGAATAAAATTTACTTACTCTGTAGGCCGAACGTTTTCGAATCTTGGAGATCCATTTTCAGAGGCGTCCTCCTTGATCATCGATGTCAGTTTTTTGGTTAGAAGAATTGAGGTTTTTGTAGAATGTGATCAAAAAGTTGTGTGACTTAAAATTTAGTTGTTCGTTGAGGATGTCGAATTTCGCCGACCATATCATTCAAACTGGACACACTTTTACTGACATCACTACCAAAACCTACACATTCTACATATAAAATCTAAAGAACACGAACTTAAAACCTTGGAACAATTTGAAATATACAAACACACCACACACAATAAACAAAACATCCTCAACGAACAACTAAATTTTAAATCACACAAACTTTTTGATCACATTCTACAAAAACCACAATTTTTCTAAACAAAAAACTGACATCGATGATCAAGGAGGACGCCTCTGAAAATGGATCTCCAAGATTCGAAAACGTTCGGCCTACAGAGTAAGTAAATTTTATTCTACTTATTCTTAATAAAAATTTGACTGCAAGTCGTTGAATTCACTTAAAAAGTTAATATTATAGCGAATATGAAATTGGAGAGAATAGAAAGAAAGAAGAAACAGTGGTCCTCGGTGTTATCTGCTATGTAAATGTTTACTTTTAAGCAATTAATTACTCTGCTTTTGACACTTTTATGGTGTTTACTTGGTAATTAGTAGAATGTTCTAGCTGTTCGATTAGAAATTAATGGAGTCTTATCGAATATTGTGGAAAGTTCGAGTGTCCTTGATTGTTTATTTTAGAAATCGGTAGTAGTTGGTAGAGAAATCTAGAGATATCTCAATTAAGAAAAATCATATAAATAGAGGTGGACTTTTGTAAATTAGTCAGTCTTGTTTGAAATTCGTCGTGATAAACAAGTTGTGTCAGTTCTATATATTGTGTCTCTATATAGTGATAATTCTCTCTCTGTGTCTATAGTGATAATTTTTTTCCTGTTTAATTCATACCAGTGAGCTACTAAATAGGTTTTATTTTACGGACTAGTGCTACGTAAGTCAATTGTTCTTTTTCAACGTTTCCTTTTGAATATTATTGGACAGTTTATTGTACAGTTATTATTTAATATTAGATCGGCCATTTAACGTTTAGTGATTGATTTTTGTACAGTTTATTGAAATCTTTTTATTAGTTCAACAATATCGATTTGTCTGTTTCTAATTACTTATTTTTCTGTAAGACATTGCTGATCAGTGAGTGTTGTGATTATTTATGTAAATAAAGTGCGAGTGATAAATTTAAGTGTTGCCAGCGTTATTTTAGACATAGAACCCGTAACATTATTAACAACGCAGTTCGTCATGGAACAAGAAATCCAAAAATATTTTTGGTTGCTAGAAAAGATAATGAACATTTTTGTTAATGATGATAATGTTAAACAGAGTAGGATAGCAGTATAAGGTGAAAAGTTTGACAAAGTCTGAGCACATTCAAGTTACTCATAACATTTGATCTCTGAAGCTTTCAGAAGGTGAAACGTATACCGGCTATTGAGAGGAAAGAACCAAGTAAATCTCAGTAGTAGCAGATTGAAAAGTAATGCTGCTAGACAGTATGTACACTTCTTGCCAGTCCTTTATTTTAGCGAAACATTTCAAACTCCAGCAGAGCAGAGTGGACGAGAAAACCAGGGCTAGGACGAGGAGAAGGTGGGGCAGCTGGGTATCTGAATTGAAAATACAGCTTCAAAGTATCCGGGTTGTCTCTTCTTGTTAAACAGAAACTTTCCTTTTACTAGGGACAAACAGTGTACCTAAGCAGGCTTCAAGATGCTCAATACTCCCCTACACTTTTCAATTGTCTGGAGAATCCGAGGAATGTAGCAGCATCTTTTTCATTAACGCTATTGCAAAATTGAAGAGAATCTTGAATTCCAGATGTTTGTTTCGTTCAGATGAATATTGGCAGGAGCGTGGAAATATATTATAGTTGAATGCTTCGTGTTAGGTGATTATTAAATGTATTGAACAGGAGCTTTATAAATAAGGATGAATTAAGAGAAAAAGCTCTGGAATTTGAGATACTATAAAGAGAATGATGGATGACAACCTAAAAAATAATTCAAGATATTTTGGCACTCTAGTTGTTAAACGATCCATCGGTGAATATTCTCACATTCACATTTAATAAAATATGAAGCTGTATTATTATTTACTAGCTATTGTACTCGTCCTTCGTACAGATTATATTTATTTATTTATTTATTTCAACAAAGCACACAACAAACAGAAATTATAAAATGCAACACAACGAAATAAGACTAAATATGTTTCGGCTTTTTTGATAGCAACGATCATGAAGTTGTTAGCAGCTTAGTAAATAACTGAAACGTAAACAATTCAGTGACAGTTATCAGAGAGAATATTTGAGAACAGCTGATTGATTTATCATGATAAATTACGTGATTCGTTCTTATGTGGTAATAAAATTTAGAAGAAATGTAACCAAAATCGCACAATACTTGGTTTTTAAACGTTTATTATTCTGTTAAAAAAAGTCAATTTAGTTTTTTATAGCTAAAGACATTGTCAAAAAGGTTTTCTATACTGATAAATAACTTTAATCCCGATCGATGCTCTCGTTTTTCAGGAGAAGGCAGCGTAAAATGTATCCAAAATCGCACAATACTTGGATTTTAAACGTTTAATATTCTGTTAAAAAAAAGTTAATTTAGTTTTTTATAGCTAAAGACATTGTCAAAAAGGTCTTCAATACTGATAAATTACTTTAATCCCGATCGATGCACTCGTTTTTCAGGAGAAGGCCGCGTAAAATGCCTTCGGGGCCGTGACAGACAGAAAATGAGATAAGACTTGTTTCGGCTTCTGTAATGTATAAAACGTAAAAATAACCAAAAAATATATAATTCTGATAAATGTACAGACAAAACTCTAATTTTATTTATATAGTTATATAGATACACAATAGATTTATCATTACTATTTTTAATTTTGTTACTTTGATAGAATACCAGTTATTACAACTTTATTGAGTAAACTTTTCTTATTTTATAACTTAACAGTTTTTTGTAGTCTAGTTATTATTGTGATGCATTTTCCATCTGTATTAAATTTATTTATATACTATTTGGATAGAATGCATGTTATGAAAATTCTTCTTGAGTTCTTTAATTTCTTAAATAACACGTTTTTATATTCTTATTCGTTCTATTCTTTGATGAGAGTAAATTATAGTGGGAGATGAGCTATATCTAGCAAATTGGAGACAATGAGGCGAAATAAAAATAATATAGGAACAAAATAACTCAATTTCATGAGGATTAAAGAACGCCTTATTCCAGTCTTTCAAGTTTGCCTCATGCATCAAAAGATTGAACTACGTTCAATGCTTGATTCGATTCTGTAACATAAATTTCTTAACTTTGGTAAATAATACAGAGAGGCCCAAACAGTATATACACTGTTGATGTTGACAATGAATATCTTGATTTTAGACATGATTGACAGTACAGTAGAAACAATTAGTCTGGGCGCACGGCCGTTTGGTAGTCAGCCATGGCGAGGGGAGTGTTTATCGCTCATTTCTAAAAACATGTGGCCCGTGCGACGCTGCAGATGTCTTCAAGGTCAACTAGTCAACTTTTAACAGAACGGCTAGTAGTGAAACCAGAGCCACGCGCCCAGACTAATTGTTTCTACCAGTGGCGTACCGAGGTTTCAAGCGCCCTGGAGCGGAAGCCCCCCCACCACCAAAAAAAAAATCAGTCTTATACTCAACCACCCGATCGGGCTGATCATTAGTGGTCATTTAATGAAACAACGGCATTTTACCCGCCTCTTACTACGCCGTATTTTTCAGAAATGTGAATCTCCGATGAATAATTTTTCGCCAAGCCAGATTCTGCTTTTATCACTTTTATCAATTTCCAAACAGCTTGTTTTTGATTTTTTCACTTTTCTATAAATTCATTTGCAGTTATTCTTTTAGCATTTTGCAAGTCATTCCTATGAAAAATTTCTTGTATTTATCTTATAAATATCTAATAGGATTCAAAAGTGAAGTATTTCAGTCCTGTTCTTAGTAATATAAAAACCATTGAACCTTTTTCAATTTATTTTTCTAAAATAAATTCAAAGTCTTCTTTCAATTACTTGTAATTGTTATACCTTTTTCCACCCAATTAACATTGTTTTGGCTTTGCTACTTTTGACTGTTTTGCATTGTCTGGTTGTAACGCATTTGCGGCTGAACGCGTGAACAGATTTCTTTTAAATTTGACATTTTTGTAATGCGCAGCGATGTATTCATACGGTTTTTTAAAATTGTGTTGCATTTTACCCTTTTGGCCTTCATTATAGTAATACATATTTTTGTAAGTAAAAGGCAATTTTCTCTCAAGAACGGTGCGCCCCTCAGAGCCTTGCGCCCTGGAGCGACTGCTCCACTCGCTCCATTATCGGTACGCCACTGGTTTCTACTGTAGTAGACTGACCGTTGGCTGATGTTGCCAAAAATGTGAACTATAACACCAAGCAAACCCATATGCCATTCTGTTTTTTGTAGTTTTGCTCCGTAATCTTAATTAATGTGTGCGTAACATACAGTTCACCTTATTGTTTATTGTGTACATACAGTTCACCATTAGTTTCATTTATCTTAGATACAAAAAAGGCTGCATCAATTGCATTGCTTTTGATCCAACGATGGATTGAACGCGGGAAGCAGCTCAGAGGTGTACTAGACAGTATACACATTCACCTGTGCAGCCAAACCCTCTGTAAAGGTAGGAGTAAAGTTTTAAGCATAGAGCTTCAGAATTTGTTTCGGTGGGCTTGGCATAGATACAACTCTGTTAGCTCAGTGGGTAAAGTAATCGCAACCAAGTAATTTTTTTAGGGGGTGCCAGTCCTTTCTGGAAAGTCTACTCCAGAAAATTTTGAAAAATCAGATTGGAAATGGCGAGTTTAGAAGCTTCTTTATGACTTTTACACCCAATTTCCTGAAAAAAAATATGTGGGCAAAAAAATCCCAAAATTATCAATCTGTAACAATTAGCTTTATTCATTAATATTTTTCTATTTACATCAAGCTTTACTTAAACAAAACTTAACTCTCCTACTTTCAGTGGCAAAGAAATTGATTGAATTTGTCACAAATTCTTATTTTTTTAATTCAAAAATTTTCTGTATGCAGACATCAGACAAAACCCACTAACCTTTCGTTGGCTGTTTTATTTCTAGCCCCTAGCCAACTCTTGAACTTTCCGCAAAATTCCCCGTAATTCTTTAAACCAACCTCCTATACAAAAATTTACATCTATTTTCACTTGAAAACCAATGAGAACGATATGTACATAAATCGGAGCATTATTCAAATATTTAAATAAAAATTTTTACTATTAAATCCAGTTTTAAATTTAATTACCCCCCAATAACTTTTATTAATTTTAAACACCGAAAGTACCCCATAATTTTTTAAACCAACCTATAGAAAAAATTTCACCTATTTTTACTTAACCCTCTCTAACCTTCAATATACACAGTACAATACTATATTATAATATAAGTCGTACAGAAATAAGTACATGTAAAAACGTTTTCAATCATTTTAAATACTTTTCGCTGAAATATTTTTTCTATGAAACTACAACTTTGTAATACGTGATGAATGTTATGTTATTTTTTTCCAACATATTTTTTTCTTAGGGGCCAGGAGGGGCCTTTGCCCCCCTTGCCCCTATGTGGTGGCGCCCATGATCGCAACCTCTTTGGACCAAAACATAATGTTTAGGTCTGATGTCTGAGTCACCTACAGTCAAAATCGCAGTATGTCACTGTACATACATAGTATGTATAGTGGCAATTATGTCAAGTTTTTTACATAAATGAACATGCCAATAACACATAAAAATAATAATATTTAATAGGTAAGCGAGTGCTCTTTCGCCAATATATGGATGGAAATTTTGTCTTAGAAAAATTTTCTCTGATTCAGAAAGTTATTGTTTATATATTTTTTCATCATTTTTTTACTTGAATGAGGCTCAAATTCTTGATCCATGACAATAGTTATTATAGTGCATTTTGTTATGTATAATTTTTGTTGAAGTTTGAAATTGTTATTTCAACTGAAAAAAGTTTATCTGATTGCAATCAGTTATTATTACCTTTACCTCAAATCTCAATCGGAATAGCGGTGGTTGTCAGACAAGCCAAAAACAGTTCTTTGTTGTTTGGATAGACAGAAAATTTTTATTTGTGGCATCTAATAATGGAGAGGTAGTTCAATAACTTCCCAACATCTTCTATGAAGCTCACGTCTATCTCATTTCTCCTCTATCTCCCTCATTTTCTTACCCCTCTCTATAACAATTTCTCTCTCCATATCTCTCTGTCTCTCTCTCTCCATCCATCACCCAATATTCTCACTCTCTGTTTCTCTCCATATCTCTGTCAACCAATGTCTGGTTATCATTCATGTACACTGTAAATTTACACAAATAAAGTCAGGTTAGGTTAGGTTAGGAATATATTATTATTATCATTAGGAATCTATTAGTTAGGAATCTATTATTATAATCATTAGGAATCTATCTCTCTCCATCCATTTTTTTTTTGAGGATGAAGCCCACATAGGTCTGAGACCATGCGTGGGTAATGAGTTGGATGATGGTGATTGATGAGTTGAACCTATAGTTTTAGGTGGGTTCCGAACCACCGGGAAGTGATTTTACAGCAGATATCGTCTTGGAATAAATGCAATTTACCACCCTAATCACTACCACTCACTCCCTCACTCGCTCTCACTCACTCTCTCGCACTATCTCTTTTTCTCTACATCTATCTATCTATCTCAGTCTCTTTATTTTCTCACTCTCTCTCTTTCTCTCCATCTATCTACGTCAGACTCTCTATTTTCTCACACTCTCTCTTTCTCTACATCTATCTATCTCAGTCTCTCTAATTTCTCACTCTCTCTCTTTCTCTACATCTATCTATCTTAGTCTCTCTAATTTCTCACACTCTCTCTTTCTCTACATGTATCTATCTCAGTCTCTCTATTTTCTCACTCTCTCTCTTTCTCTACATCTATCTCAGTCTCTCTTTTTTCTCACTTTCTCTCTTTCTCTACATCTATCTATCTCATTCTCTCTAATTTCTCACTCTCTCTCTTTCTCTACATCTATCTATCTATCTTAGTATCTCTAATTTCTCACACTCTCTCTTTCTCTACATCTATCTATCTCAGTCTCTCTATTTTCTCACTCTCTCTCTTTCTCTACATCTATCTATCTCAGTCTCTCTTTTTTCTCACTCTCTCTCTTTCTCTACATCTATCTATCTCAGTCTCTCTCTTTCTCTACATCTATCTATCCAGTCTCTCTCTTTCTCTAAATCTATCTATCTCAGTCTCTCTATTTCTCACACTCTCTCTTTCTCTACATCTATCTATCTCAGTCTCTCTATTTTCTCACACTCTCTCTTTCTCTACATCTATCTATCTCAGTCTCTCTATTTTCTCACTCTCTCTCTTTCTCTACATCTATCTATATCAGTCTCTCTATTTTCTCACTCTCTCTCTTTCTCTACATCTATCTATCTCAGTCTCTCTATTTCTCACACTCTCTCTTTCTCTACATCTATCTATCTCAGTCTCTCTATTTCTCACACTCTCTCTTTCTCTACATCTATCTATCTCAGTCTCTCTATTTTCTCACACTCTCTCTTTCTCTACATCTATCTATCTCAGTCTCTCTATTTTCTCACTCTCTCTCTTTCTCTACATCTATCTATCTCAGTCTCTCTCTTTCTCTACATCTATCTATCTAGTCTCTCTCTTTCTCTAAATCTATCTATCTCAGTCTCTCTATTTCTCACACTCTCTCTTTCTCTACATCTATCTATCTCAGTCTCTCTATTTTCTCACTCTTTCTCTTTCTCTACATCTATCTATCTCAGTCTCTCTATTTTCTCACACTCTCTCTTTCTCTCCATCTATCTATCTCAGTCTCTCTATTTCTCACACTCTCTCTTTCTCTACATCTATCTATCTATCTCAGTCTCTCTATTTTCTCACTCTCTCTCTTTCTCTCCATCTATCTATCTCAGTCTCTCTATTTTCTCACACTCTCTCTTTCTCTACATCTATCTATCTCAGTCTCTCTATTTTCTCACACTCTCTCTTTCTCTACATCTATCTATCTCAGTCTCTCTATTTTCTCACACTCTCTCTTTCTCTACATCTATCTATCTAAGTCTCTCTATTTCTCACTCTCTCTCTCTTTCTCTACATCTATCTATCTCAGTCTCTCTATTTCCGTGCCCATCATCTATCACTGTCTTTGTCTTTCTGCGGTGATCCAATCAAAGCCGAGGTGCCAAAGCTATTGGTCGACTGTCGGCAATGCTTGTTGTACCGTAATCAATAATTATAATTCGAGGGTTGAAAACGTGCGTCTGGCATGAACGTTTGACTCCAGTAGGGCAACACGAAAACCAGACTTTGGAGAGGCTGAACAGGGCCTCGCTGTATGATAGGGAGACTAGAGAAGCACTGGGCTGAAGCTGATTAGTTGACAGGTCACGTTTCCTGCCAGCGGAATCTCTTCATTGAAGGAAAATAAAGGTGAGATTGTGATTGACGGTGGGAGGCGGTGATATAAATCTTTCTCTTGAAGTCTTCGTAAAGATTGCTATATCTTTGAAAGAAGTGAAGAAGGATTTTTTGAGGATGATTAAGAGTGAGAGTATTTTTTGAAGCAGAAATGTACAAATAATGAGTAAAATTTTGGTGAGAGTTCAAAAGCACTCAGGATAAGTTTAAAATTCTTTTACAGATTAGAGAAACTGATTTTTACTAAAGGGGTGAAGTTAGTTAGTTCCTATAGGGGTCTCTTTTGCACTTGAACATTTGTTGAAAATAAAATTAAAATATTGTTATGGGTTGTAATGGCTAAAATAAGGCTGGCAACACTAAATTTTACACTTGCACTTTATTTACACAGCTCAATCTATTTACACACTCTAATTGCAAGTTCAATTAATAAAGAAAAACAGATCAAAAAATTACAAGCTAATACTTATTTTCAGTAATTTTTTACAAGAATTAATGAATAATTAATTACAGGCCGATCAATAATAAATCAGGCCCCAAATAATATCACTTGACACAACGTCTTTAAACTCTCAGTAAGCTGCACAAATAGTAAACACTTGTCTCTGCAATAGACAAGAGTCCAATAAACTGTAATATAATGAATAAAGAAATGATAAAAGAACAACTAAACACTTACAAAACACTGTTTCATACGTTATTTGACAGCCCGAAATAATATCACTTGACACAACGTCTTTAAACTCTTAATAAGCTGCACAAATAGTAAACACTTGTTTCTGCACTTTACTCTGGAATCGAGCACTGTTTACGCCAACGGCACAAGATCTGTAACACAATTTCTGTCACGCGAGTTTGTAAGACTGACTCACTGGTTCACGTGAGCTCCTTTATATAATTATCATAATTCCAAGTACTGGCGGCTTCTAGATGCTTCAAGAAGGCCATGGAAGGTCACAGAATATAGTAGAACATGACGTCAATTGTTCAGGAAGTTTCTAGAATTGTCGAGAAGCTCAATTGAGTGAGAGAGATGCATATTTGATGAATAAGACTGATGAAGACATGTGAAAAGCAAGAGAATGAATATTCAGATTACAAGTCACGTTCGTCTGTGAATGGAAACGACATACGTAGAATGAGTGCATGAACAATTTCCCACTTTGCATTTGTAACAATATATTTTTAAAATACGGGATAAAATATACATCTGGAAATAAACTATGATATCAAATTAATGTGTAAAGCGGCCCATAGACGACCAACCTTGTTGCCAACTCAAGTTGTCAACTTGATGTCCTTGGACACCACAGACTACAACTCAATCTGCAACCTGGTTTGCAACTTTGTTGTCAACTTCAGTTGCCTCATCACTTCGGGTCAAATTATCCTTTCCTCCATCTAGCTTTCTTGCAAGTAATTAACGTTTTTAACATAGTAGGCCTATTATTAATACGTAATAATAAATTATATTTCGGTCTTATTTCACAGTAATGAGTCAGAATCATTTGTTATTTTTTATTTTGAATGAATTGTGTGATGATGAAGAGAGTCGCCCAAGAAAAAAAAGAAAAATGTGGATGAAAGAGTGGTACCAACGTACCCTGAGTTTTCTCATTCTAATTTACTAAATTCAATACAATCCAGGTATTTGAACCTCATGGTCATGGAGGAAGTCAAGTAGATCAAAATACCATAAATTGGGCACGTATTCGTCCTCAGCCCCAGCACCTGACCTGACACTTGCATTCACTTTTTTTAGTTCTCTACGGTAGCAAGTTTTAATGTTGGCGAATCCTTTTTTTAAACTATCTGCATTAGCAGCAGGATCGATTTTAATATACACTTGCAATAGTTTCTCCCACGCATTTTTCTTTTTTAACCTATCTTTAAAAACGTCTGACTTTACTTTCCAGAGTTCTGGAAGCTCTTCAGCAGTACAAAGAAATCATTCCAAAGCTCATTATTTGGAATTGTCGTCATTATTATAATTGAAAAAAGTTAACTAAATTTAAAAAAAAAGTAAAAACTAACTAATTATTGAAAAGTAAAAAATAACCAACAAATTTATCGTCAAATATAAAACTGCAATGTGTAACTATCAAGAAACAGGACAACAAGTGTACGAAGATGACACGAGATTTCAACTGATGTTGTGAACCTAGTTGACAACCTGCCCACAGACACTACAACAAGTTCGCCAACATAAGGCTCCGCCCACAGAAAATCCAAAGTTTTTAACCTACTTCAAAAACCTGCAACTTCAACACCAACCTCCACTCCAACCAAAATTCCAACCACCAACCTAGCCACAGACACGCAACATGAACTCCAACATAACCAAGGACACCAAGTTGACAACTTGAGTTGGCGACAAGGTTGGTCGTCTATGGGCCGCTTGAGAATGAAAATATAAACAAATAAGTACAGCTGTGCTCTTGGTCACCAGCTGTGTCTGATGGTATTTAAAACAACAGAGACAAAGTGAAACAATCGTTACACAGTTTTTTCTTTTTTTTCGGAGGATGTAGCCCACATAGGTCTGAGACTTTTGCGTGGGTAATGAATTGGATGATTGTGATTGATGAGTTGGGCCTACAGTTTTAGGTGGGTTCCGAACATAGAAATGATGTGTGTGCTTTATCCCGACTTCAGAGTAGCGTCTCTTAGTTAATGTTTTTTGTGGGAAAGAAGATGGAACCACATCAGGAAATAATAATTCAAATTGTAGAGTAATTTTTTAAAGAATAATTAATTGCCATTTTTTCTATACAAAGTACAAAATAATATAATTACATTACTTAAAATTTAACACTTCTTATAATACAGTAGATTTCATTTTAAGCATTGAAATGAAATGTTTCATGTTATACCTTATATTACATTACAGATTATTAGATTATTCAACACACAAATGAATCCATATTACAAATTAAAAATATTAGATTGACTTCATGATTCAAAAGAGTAAACTACCTAAACTGCTTAAACGGTCTAATATTTAATATTCATTGAAATGAGTGATATTCCTGATGTTAATATTATAATAATTTCACTTTTAATATATTCAATTTGATCCATGAGAATCATTTATTTATACAGTAATTTCAAAACCACATAAATATATAACAAACTAGTTCTAATTGCATAACGTTTTGCGGACTTTTACGTTAAAAGTTCCACTCTGTCAGTTGTTTAAATTTCTACTCAAAGGGAAACTCTGTTATCAACACACACAAAAAGCGTTTGAACCTACTACATAACTCGCTCAGAGTTCCATTGAATTATTATTATCTCAAAAAGCTAAGCAAAGTCATGTTCACCAGAGCTAATCTGTTCACTGTTCTGCATGAACTATACGGAGCTGGTTATTATAAGTGTGATTAAGCTAGCTCTGTTCTTGCAAAGCTTGGCTGAATCTGATAGGTATACAACACTTATCGTAGTTGTAGTAATTAGCGATATTTGTTATACCGGAAATTAATTATTATTAATCTGAATTAAGAATTAATTAATAATTATTCCTGGATTTCTTGTTCCATGTATAACAACAGCTGCCAGTGTTCATGCAGCATATAATGGCCCTAGACTTTTTTACCGTCTGTTACTTGAAATCTCTGGGTCGCCCCAGTCCATTATGGATTATTATTATTATTTGTCCACTCACAAATCATTTAGACAGTGCCTTCGATTGTTTTATCAAAGAGACTAGTTCAAAGTGGACACAATTTTAATTATAAATAGCAAGATTTATAGTGCATGCAGGTAATGGAAAAGTACATACTGTAATTAATTCCTATAATATTATTGTGTTAAAATTTATATTTTCACAATTTTGTATTATAATGACGATTCATTCATTTAAAATAATAATAGAAAACTGGACGTGTTTTTTAGGTATCAATTTTTTTATTATCTTGCTTTAAATATTCAATTGTATCTTTTAAACCAATAGCCTATACTAACATTTATTTTAATATACTAACATTTGTATAATGAGCAGAACAGATATGTTTTTTTCAGGTTTCTTGTAGTATACATGTTATTTTTTAATTCAATTTCTTATATGATATTGGCATTTTAGAGATGCACCATCCCTCAGCACAAGCTTTGCTTAAAGAGGGATGTAACAATTATTTCATTTATGATGTTTTATGTAGATATTCATTATTATGATAAGAAGTGATGTGATTTTTGTTTGAATATATGAATGTTTTATTATGTAGTGTTGACAATAAATAAATTGAATTGAAATTAAATTGAATGACGAACTGCGTTGTTAATATTAACTTGTTATGTGAATTTAACGACTTGCAGTCAAATATTCATCAAGAATAAGTAAAATTTACTTACTCTGTAGGCCGAGCGCTTTCGAATTTTTCAGTGGCTTCTGAAAACGAATCTCAAAGATTCGAAAGCGCTCGGCCTACAGAGTAAGTAAATAATTTTACTTATTCTTAATGAATATTTGACTGCAAGTCGTTAAATTCACATAATAAGTTAATATTTTATAGTATTTCAGAATCAATTAAGCTGGCAGAAAATTTAGCATTACTCAATTTGATAGACTATTCTCAAAAACTCACAAAAGGCGTGTTCAGCAGTATTAATCTGTTTTACACAAGCTGTAAACTATTAATGGAAAATTATTGAATTTATTAACAATAACTGTGGTCACGACGTGGGTCTTGTATCAACAAAAAAAAAGCTTATTTGAAATGAACTTAGGGAAGTGATAGCCGTGAGCCGTAGCAGGTAACTGTTCAATCAGATAGAGATAAGCTGCGTTCTCTTGGGCACTCTTTGTAAGGGTGAGCGATAAGATTGGCCAGCAAAAAATACACTTTTCTCTGCTGTAAAATCACTTCCCGGTGGTTCGGAACCCACCTAAAACTGTAGGTCCAGCTCATCAATCACCATCATCCAACTCATTACCTACGCACAGGTTTCAGACCTATGTAGGCTTCATCCTAAAAAAAAACAAACTAATGTTCCCGCTCATTTCAGCTGCTACCTTGAAAAAGAGCTTCATTCCTTTGGTAAAACATGAAAGCTTGCCAAGAGTATCGTCCGAATGGAGTTAAGAGACGACTCCCACCCCTGATCCGCTCATAACAGCAGTTATCCGGGATTCCAGACAGGGCACGAGTACGTTTGTTGGCAGGTTAGCGAACCCTTATATGTCAAGGGTCAAAGTCAAATTGGAATTCAAAGCCCAGTAGTCACTGCTGCAAGGAGTGAGAGGGATGATGCTCTCTTTCCGCCATGTACTACAGTACGTAATTGGGGAGCGTGATTTTACGACATGTAATACTTGTACTGTTGACAAAATTAGAATTGAATAACGTTCAGACGTTGCAAAATACCCCCTCACTATTAGCCATGTTGGAATGAGGGGTGGGGGGTGGGCTGGGGTCGAGAACATCAATACACAGCCACCGAGTCTTCAATTTTCTACATGAACTCGTATCTGAGCCGACAGAAAAAAGGAGTGAACTATTATATTTTCTCAATACATACTTCATATTTTTCTTCAAAAAAATCAGTTTCATCCGGTTGATTCATTCCTCGCGGACAGGCAGCAATGCCTATGCAGGAATTATCATTATTTCATATAATTTTTAAGTGGTACAGAAGTATAACTTGTTGTATAGCAATCATTGAAAAATTATCTTTTACAATGATGTTACTACGTGTTCTTCAATATATATGTATTAAAGAATTTGACTCTTATATAACATATTTTAATAAAAATAATATTCGATTGATAGAAGTAGATAACCGATTGAAAACACCCTTTATTACACAAATTAGAATAATTATTTCCACGGGACAAATTTGTCACGGGACAAATTCTCGATTCTCAGCCACCCAATACAAATTTATAAATAAATGGAATAAATAGGTAGTTTGAATGATTGGCGCTGATTCTATACTAGTACATGACACTGTCACTCTGTCACGAAATTTAAAATCTACCGGCGACTTATTTAAGCCGAAATAAATAAAAGTACGCAATTTTAACGAAAACTAATATCACTATATTGTTTACAAGACCTAATTTGTACTCTGGACAAATTATTAGATCACGAAATGAATAAAATTGGAAATGAAAAATCAGCCTATATCAACTAGCTTTAACCTACAAACAATACATTAAACTAGCATAAGTTCTAAAAAAAACCAATGAAATATAAATCCTGTATAATTATTATAAAATATAGTATCAACTAAGAGACCACTCACCTGGATTTCAATTTATTTTTGCTAGAAATTTCACTTGAACACTTTAAACACTTGTTGGTTAGCCTCAGTGGCCGGTTTCACATTTTATATTTCCAGAGTGATGAGCACATAATGAATATTTTTTTTATCCATTATTTATGGAGAGGAACACGTTATAAACACTTTTGAACCGCTAAAATAGCGTAAAATTTAGTTCTATTATTTAAATAAACGTGGTCACTGTTATCAAGCACAAACTTGTTGCCGGTGTTATTATGGTGATGAAATTTAGTAGACGAAAATATTTTTAATTTATTTAAAAATATTAATTAATGTAAAAGAGTTGCTCACTCCTTCCTTAATGCGCTACAAATATTTTTATTTATTATCTTGTCCTTTCTTATTAAGAAATCGCATTAATATAGGCGCCAATGCCATATATTAATCGATCTAATTGCGGTTCCTCCTATTTTTTCTGAGGATGGAACCACCCGTTTTTCGGCTTTTTCCGACCTCCGGAAATAACTTTAACTTGCTACCTGACCACCAGCCGGAGAGGACATCCTAAATTCGGGTCCCCGATAAATTATCTAGTCACATATGACTGAATAAATCTTAAGTTCCTATATAATGTTTAATGTTTCTCTGTAAATTGCCTCCTATTTATTGAAAAGTCTGTAAACTGCCGAAATATTTATTGTAAACCAGAAATTCGCACACTTTAAAACCGCGAGTGTCAGTCGTCCAAGTTCAAACGACGACCGCATGGTGTCCTGGGGTCCTGCGCCAAGGAGAAGACGCCAAATCTGAGTGAGTGACGAAATTTACAATAAATATGGCCATATTTTCACCGAATAGTGCGTCGAAATTAGAATAAATTCGTCATACTGGTTCCTGTATTGTATACAATTCTTGTGAAGACTTTTCAATCTTCAGATTAAATAGACCCTAAGGTAATCTCCCACATATGAGAGACTTTCAAGTATTCATTAAACAAATACTATCAAGAAAAGTAATAATCTTGAATAGCAAAAATTATTGTTTCAAATTAAACTGTTGAGTCATTATTTGAATGGCAATATTTTGAATTCCATAATCAATAAATCTGCTGTTGCTTAATACTTGTGTATATTACTAAGAGTGCTCCCTGCCCGGCAAATCAACTCTAGTAGATTTAAGCGCACGCCAACGTTTTATTCAACAAATATTTTCAGTCAGACTCAGCAGATACGACCCTGCACTCCTGCAATTTATTATAGCAAATATATAATAGGTTGGGGAGGTGTAGGACTTAATTGTTGCGAAGTTTCAGGTGTAGGACAGCGTGCAGAGGTTCACATATTTGAACCTAGGAGTGAAAAACCTAATGCAACCGGCTATCCAAATCGGCATTTGGTGTGCTAAAGAATTTTCTTCACAGCTTTACACCGCTCAAGTGCCTATACCTGAGATTTCGTTGACAATATGTATTAAAGAATTTGACTCTTATATAACATATTTTAATAAAAATAATATTCGATTGATAGAAGTAGATAACCGATTGAAAACACCCTTTATTACACAAATTAGAATAATTATTTCCTCGTGTAAAGTTCTACATTCTTAAACAATTTAATATTAATACTGACACTGTATTTCACTTTCAAATCATGTTTTACTCACATATATTGGAGATGCTTGAGGAATGCATTTCACTTCTGAAAAGAAGCTTCGTCAGCCTCTGGCTCCATCTCCAATATATGTGAGTAAAACATTATTTAAAAGTGAAATACAGTGTCAGCTTTAATATTAGATTGTTCATTAAGTATTTCGTCATGGAAAACATCACAGACTTAAACAATTCCTTCAATTAAAAACCTGGTATTTTTACGGGGCAATGTTCTGAAATCTGTGGAGCAAACCACAGATTTATACCCATTACACTTGGAGCAATTAAATTGAATAGATTAATTAATTTAAACTTCGTGACTGAGTTAAGTAATGGTCCCTTAAACCAATTTAAGGAAAATTAAAAAATAGTTCAAGTAGAACCATTTTATCAACAATTATTCTTTTCTTCATTGCAATTCCGTCAATAAAAATACTTTATACTATAGAAGAATTAATTAGTCTGTCAGTTTCAATTAAATCTATCGGACATCAATGATACTGATCATATGAGTATCCAGACAAATTTATTGGAGAATTTGACTCTAATAAAACATATTTTGATAAAAATAATATTCAATAACAATATGTACGTATTGGAATTTAAAAAATTGAATTGAATTGTATTGAATTATTACTGAGATGGATGGAGAATTACTGGTACTGATTCAAAAATGGAGATATGTTATATTAATTATTTCACTCCTGTGAATACCTTATTAGATTGTAGTTCTGTAAAAAACGTAGTTGATCATAATGTTGAAACAGTTGAAAAAATTAACGATTAAGTGAATATTTTTCAACCGATTGAAATATCGATAATGCAAAATGAAATCTTTGACAATCATTGGGGTTTTATAACAGCATAGTAAAATTTGAAGCTCAAGGGAAAGATACAAGAAAAATTCACCCTAATCATCAATCAAGAAACTCAAGAATAATTGGAAGGGTATGAATTGTAATCAAATCTGATCAAACACTCTTTGTTTTTTTTTTTTTGAGGATGAAGCCCTCATAGGTCTTCGACCTGTGCGTGGGTAATGAGTTGGATGATGGCGATTGATGAGTTGGGCCTAAAGTTTTAGGTGGGTTTCGAACTACCAGGAAGTGATTTCACAGCAGAGAACAGTGTCTTTTTGCTGACCAATCCAATCGGTCACCCTAAGAGAGCCCAGGAGAACACAAACACATCTTATCTCTATCTGATTGAACAGATACCAGCTACGGTTCACTGCTATCACTTCCCTAAAACGGGATTTGTGTAAAGTTCAAATGGAAAACCTCCATCTACTATTTTCACGTATTTACTAGAATGAAAAGCAAAACAAAATTTGAGTTTTACCCGGCAAGAAACCAAATTCTGCCTCACGTTAGAAATAAAATTCTTTCTTATCTAATTTTCAATGGTTTTACATGTCAGTCCAAAGGAAAAATAAAAACTTCTAAGCTCGGGGGCCATTATCAATCAATGAATATTAATAAGCTTTTTCTATGCTGATCTATCTAATTTTCTTAATCTATATTCTACGTTAACTGTCCTAATACGATGAGCTTAATCTGCAAGTATTATTATGAGAATTAACGAGAATTTTGTAGAAAAATATTATCACATGATAAGAGTAACTCAATTAAGTACTTAAACACTTAGAACTCTTCACCAAAAAACAGTTCTTTAGCGAAACCACTTTACAATCTGAATTTTAATAGGTGGGAATAAATAATTATTGTTGAGAAACTTGAAGGAAATACTTTTCATCTCTTCATAGAAGTGGGGTACTTCAGTTTCCATAGACTGCGCCATAAATCCACTTTTTTCAACGCGAAAAAATGGAGATGCAAAGTAGCCTGCAGCCAATTTGCTCTTTTTACCTTTTTTATGCTTAGAGCATCTCACCTTGTCGTATCTTTCAACACCTCTCAACTCATCTTTCTTATTTGTCTCTCTTCCTCTCCGTCATCCTTATTTACTCTTCTTGCTTAACTTTCTCCTTCTCCACACCCTCTCCTTTTTTTCATACCTTAGTAGCTCTGAGCATCCACTTTCGATCGCTTCAAATTATTCACCGCAACCCAGTCAACAATCTTTCCCACGATGTTTGCTGAATAAAAAGTGAGGTCTTTATATTTACAATCATTCAAGTTCTGGGAAATTTTGGAAAAATTTCGGGATTTTCAGTATACTCGTAGTGAGAATAAAAGTTTAATTTTAGCGCCGCTGGATTTTCATCAGATTACAACAAGCTAACAATATTATGACATCTGTCCTACCCCTCCACCTCACAACTGCTAACTATTGTGATGTTACCTTTTTCTAAAATTACAATAAATAAATTTTCTGGTGATAATTCTCTCATTATTAATTTATTAATTTATCCATTTATTCATTTATGCATTTATGCATTTATTCATTTATTCATTTATTCATTTATTCATTTATGCATTTATTAATTTATTAATTTATTAATTTATTAATTTATTAATTTACTCATTTATTAATTTATTCATTTATTAATTTATTAATTTATTCATTTATTCATTTATTCATTTATTAATTTATTAATTTATTGATTTATTGATTTATTGATTTATTAATTTATTAATTTACTCATTTATTAATTTATTCATTTATTCATTTTTTCATTTATTCATTTATTCATTTATTCATTTATTCATTTATTCATTTATTCATTTATTCATTTATTCATTTATTCATTTATTCATTTATTCATTTATTCATTTATTCATTTATTCATTTATTCATTTATTCATTTATTCATTTATTCATTTATTCATTTATTTATTTATTCATTTATTCATTTATTCATTTATTCATTTATTCATTTATTCATTTATTCATTTATTCATTTATTCATTTATTCATTTATTCATTTATTCATTTATTCATTTATTCATTTATTCATTTATTCATTTATTCATTTATTCATTTATTCATTTATTCATTTATTCATTTATTCATTTATTCATTTATTCATTTATTCATTTATTCATTTATTCATTTATTCATTTATTCATTTATTCATTTATTCATTTATTCATTTATTCATTTATTCATTTATTCATTTATTCATTTATTCATTTATTCATTTATTCATTTATTCATTTATTCATTTATTCATTTATTCATTTATTCATTTATTCATTTATTCATTTATGCAACTAACAATCAATGTGAATACAACAGGCTATTGTCCAAAACTGATTTTCACAAAATTTCAGAGTAAAAATTATTACCAAATTTAACTGAAGTAGAGGCTAAATCACCAAATTCATCCTCTTATTTATTCTGCAGCCATTAAAATATTGAATGGATTCTTCAAGAATTGAATAGCTTTGTGAAATAGAGATCAAATTTAGGCCTATTCCAATTAGCTGATTGCAATTAGAGCCTTGATCTAATTGATTTTCAATGCAAATGAACTGATGCTTATTAATCAGCATAGTGTCGGTAATACTCTAAATTTCCAATTTAATCAGAAGGGTAAGAACTTGGAGTTGATTGTGTATGACAGTAGACCTACAGACTGATTAGAATACCTTTCATGTTGGTAGATGATTGCTGGTTAAGCCGCGTCTCCACCAACCGAACATGCTCGGCGAACAGTGTTTGTTGGAATCAGCTAATGTCGCCGAACACTTTTTGGAGTTGGTTTGGTGTGGACGCCTTCTCGAACATTATGATCGGTGTGGTGGGGTAAGTGGCGGGAACCTGTTGTTGGTCGTCACTGTTTGCTCACAGACCGAACATTCAATTGAACTCACGAACATGTTTGGTGACCCATATGTTTAAAGTTTGACCATTTTTTGTATTCTTATCTTCAATTGTATTAAAAGACGTTAATCGATCAAAAAATCAGGATAGCATTAGTGGAAGGAACTCTTGTAGCAATCTGATAGGCTCTCAAGATTCTAAGAGATTAAGTAAATCTACTTCAATATGCAAAAGCAACGATAAAGTAATAAGGGATGATAGGGAAGTACCGGTACTCACTGTGTTCCATCAGAATATTCAATACATTCGTAACAAAATAGATAGAATCGAAGTATTTTTTAAAGAAGAGGCTCCTGATATAGCTATTTTCACAGAGCATGGTTTAAAAGAAGATGAATTGTCACAACTTAATATTCCAAACTATTCATTGAAAACGTCGTATTGCAGGACATCTCATCGAAGTGGGGGAGTAGCTATCTTCACTAAAAATGCTAAGAATATGCAAACATTTAATTTAGAATATGCAGAGAAATGTGCTGTGGAAATGGATTTAGAAGTTACTGGTTTGAGAGTAAAAATCGACAATAATTTCGAAGTAGCGGTGTTAGGTATTTACAGGTCACCAAATGGGGAATGGAACAATTTTTGTGAACTATTCAATAGGCTTTTAGAGATTACTACTACTCGTTTTACAAACGTTATTGTAGCGGGAGATTTCAATACAGACTTTGCAACACAGAATAAAATGACAGAAGATTTAAAGGATATTATATGCATGAATAACTTGGAAATAAAAGTTCATGAATATACCAGAGTCACAAGAACATCACAAACTATAATTGATAACATCCTTACTAATATAGATTACTCTAAAACAAGATTAGGCGGCTCGGAACTATCTGATCATGACTATCAAATCTTAGAGGTGGGGTTGCAAGGTCATAAATCAATTAAAAAGAGTAGAGTAATGAAAGAAATTCAACAATGTGAACAGGGGAATGTCGATTGTTTGAAGCAGAATCTGCTACAAGAAAACTGGAGTAGGGTTTACAATAGCAATAGTTTAAATGACAAATATGATAGTTTCATTGATATTTTAAGGTTTCATATTACTATGAGTTGTCCAGTTAAAAAAGTCCCTGTAAAGAACAAATTAGACAAGATTGAAGAGTGGATAACTGATGATATCCTTGCAGAAAGAAATAGGGTTAAAGATGCATATGATGAATTCAAACTATCTAGAAATATGTTAAGTGAAGATAATTACAAAGCTCTAAAGAAAAACTATATGAAAAAAGTGAAAAGAGCGAAATGTAAGAAAACAGCTGAAATTTTGAATAATAGTGTGTACTTTAACACAGCAGTGTGGGATGTAATAAACAAAAATAGGCAAGTAGCTCATGTAGATGCTTATACTAGTGTCCCCAGAATAATTAACGAAAATAAAAAATATATTGATGATAGTGTAGACATTTGTAATTTCTTTAACAGATATTATCAACTGGTTGCTAAGGATCTTCAAAAATCTCTTAATACAGGTATTAGTGATGCAAACATGAGGAATACTGAGGGGATTCAGAACGAATTAAAATTCCACCCAGTATGCCAAGACGAGTTGTCAAATATCATTGATAGTTTAAATAATAAAAAAACTGTAGGAATGGATGGGGTATCCAGTAAAATTCTGAAAGAATGTAAAGATCAATTGTTAGACCCTTTGATTCATCTGATCAATCATTCATTAGAACAAGGTGTTTTTCCAGATAATTTAAAAGAGGGGAAGATCTTGCCAATCTTCAAAAGTGGCGATAGAGAAAAGGTAGAAAACTATAGGCCCATTAGTATTTTAAATGTAATAAGTAAAATTTTTGAAAGAGTAGTTCTAAATAGGTTACTTCTGCACCTTCAAGAAGCTAACTTTATCTGTGATGAACAGCATGGCTTCCAGAAAGGGAGATCAACAAAAACAGCCATAGTTTCTCTAGTTGAAAAACTAATAGATATATTAGATTCAGGTGATAAAGCTACTGCAATCTTCTTAGATCTGTCAAAGGCATTTGATTGTGTTAATCATAGAACTTTATTGGAAATACTGCAAAATGTAGGTGTAAATGGGGTTGAACTGAAATGGTTTGAATCATATCTTATTGGGAGAAAACAATGTGTAGAACTAACTACAGTAGTTGGTAATAGTATAGTAAAGAATAAATCTAATAAATTAGAGGTGCAAGCTGGAGTGCCTCAGGGGTCAATACTAGGTCCATTGCTTTTTTTGTTATATGTCAACCGTTTACCTAAAGAATTAATTAGTGGTAGAGCCCTCTTATTTGCTGATGATACATCACTCATTTTCAGCAATTCCATTCTAGATAATTTAGAAATAAGTGCCCATATAGGTGTGCAGTCCATTGTCCAATTTTTAAACCAGTTGAAATTAACTATAAATAGTAAAAAATGCCAATACCTTCAATTCAAAAACAAACATAATTTAAATGAAGATAGGGCTATAAACGTGTTTGTAAACGATAATCAATTAGACCAGGAAGAAAAAATTGCATTTCTAGGAGTTATGTTGGATAGACGATTGACCTGGACTCCATACATTGAGAAAATATGTAGTAAAATTTCATCTGGGGTATTTGTCCTGCGACAGCTCGCTAGATTGAATGACAAAAAGTTACTTTTTACAGCTTACCATGGGCTCTTACTGTCACATATTAGGTATGCTATCTTAGTATGGGGTAATTCATCAAAACAAAATCTTGATAGGGTGTTTAAGATCCAAAAGAAAGCGGTTAGGTGTATAGAAAGAGTAAATAGATTAGATTCATGTAGGCCGTTGTTCAAGAGACTTGGTCTCCTAACTGTACCCTGCTTATATGTGTATGAAGCTACTTTATATGTAAAAACGAATGATATTAACCAAAATCTTGATGTACATGATTATAATACAAGAAGCCGAGGAGATTATCACTTGGTGAGTCACAATAGTAGCCTATTCAAACAAAAACCTAGTTATATTGGTAGGAAATTCTACAACAAGCTACCGCAGTTTTTGAAGAGTCTTGAAAATATAGAAATATTTAAAAATCAATTGAAGAAATATTTAGTTGATAAAGCTTTTTATAGTGTACAAGAGTTCCTTTCACATCAAAATTAAGCCTCACCTCAACTAATTGAAGTAATTATGGTATCTAGTGTATAATATTGTTGATCTGACTTGTCTTATACTCCTTAACTGGAGTCTCCAAGACGTAATCTACAAAAAAAAAAAAAAAAAAAAAAAAAAAAAAAAAAAAAAAAAAAAAAATTCGCGAACAATGTTCGGCAGACATGTTCGGTTGGTGGAGACGCGGCTTTAAATACTTACCCGATAAAATAACTTATGTTGGTTCACAGCATTACAATAGATTGTTGAGCCGTTTCATCATACCTGGGCACTTGAGATAAAAACATATTCGATTCCTAAATTTGTAGATTTGTACATTTGGATTTCCAATTTTCGGGAATGTGATAGCCGCGAGCCGTGGCAGGTATCTGTTCGGATTGTTAAGCTACGGACTCCTGCACTCCTGGGCCCTCTTTGTAAGGGTGACTGATTGGATTGGCCAACAAGAAATACGAAATACTCTGTTCTCTGTTGTAAAATCACTTCCCGGAGGTTCAACGAAGTTTGATGTTATGACTATCCGGAGAAAACTACCTCCACCTTTTCACCAGGGAAAATAATGGGAAAAAGGATTTCGTTTACTGAAGGCGTTCAGAAATACGATCTAATAGTTTTTTGTGAAGGTTATTTGACAATGCTTTGCTCAATTTGGAAACTCGAACTGTGCAACAGATTTTATGAACGATAGCAATAAATAATCATCACTTCTTATTGTATCAAGCCATTTTTTTTTTTTTTTTTTTTTTTGAGGATGAAGCCCACATAGGTCTGAGACCTGTGCGTGGGTAATGAGTTGGATGATGGTGATTGATGTTACGAACAGGACCTACGAGAACGCAGCTTATCTCTCTGATTGAACAGATACCTGCTACGGCTCGCGGCTATCACTTCACTATGTAAGACATATTTTGATCTATTGAATTCTCAATACCTATTCCCCTTTCAATTATTCGAATTCAAAGTCACCTTAAATCAATAAATTCAACCAATAAATAAATTCAAGGAGTTCTTGTTCTAAGAGGTGATCTCATAAAAAGATAGGTGTTAGTTTATTTATTGTTAACTTTTTTGGTGAATTTAACGACTTTGCAGTCAATTTTTAATTAATAATAAGTAATATTTTACTCACTCTCTAGGCCGAACGTATTCGAGTTATGGAAAATCATCTTCAAAGCCTTGAAAACGTTCGGCCTAGAGTAGTGAGTAAAATATTAATTAAAAATTGACTGCTAGTCGTTAAATTCACCAAAAAAGTTAAAAATAAATATGCTAACACCTATCTTTTTATGAGATCACCTCTTGAGGACACCATGTGGAATATAAGAAGTGATAGCCGCGAGCCGTGCCAAGCATCTGTTCAGTCAGATAAAGTAAGACACGAGCGCTCGCACAAAAATCGGAATGGTGACCGATTTGGTTTGGCCAGCAAAAAAGACTATTCTCTGCTGAAAATCACTTCCCGGTAGTTCGGAACCCACCTAAAACTTTACGTGCAACTCATCACTCACCATTATCCAACTCATCACCCACTCACAAGTCTCATACCTATATAGGCTTTCTCCTAAAAAAAATTATTGAAATAAAAATAAGTTTTTTATAAATAAGCTTTCCCAAAAGAGATTAATAATAATTATTGAGAATAACATACTGCGTAGTGTTCAAAGGTCGAAGAAGACCACATGTTTGGCTAACTAAGCCACTGGAATTTATATTCTGATAATTTAAAAAAATCTATTTTTATTTGGTTGCCCTTATTTTCTTATGTCAAACCTGCGGAATTTCAAGTAGACTGTCTAATTTTGTCTGTAAATTAATCAATCAATCATTGAAGGTTAATCGCTCATCTATTTGGATTATTCAATTCAATAAATGAAAGTTTTCAACTAATAATCTAAAGTATAATTTTTAATTATGTATAACTTTAGTCAATAGGGATTCAGATAATTCCAAATAGTCTATGTAAAGCTATATTGTTCAAAAGTTATTACTACATAATACTGATTAGAAAAAACAAATATAGTGATATTTTTAAAATTATTGAGTTCAGGAAAGATGATAAGTTACACACAAAGAGGTGTGATAAATGTGATGATACATAATAATGGATAATTTTATGGATATTATACTATTATGTTTTATCAGGCAAAACGCACATTGGATGAACGGTGGATAAAAATTAAGAGTTTTAATACGAAACTTCATATTTTCTTAATGAAAACTTCTCTCACACTTCATAAACAGCGATAGGAATTATAGTGAACTTCGCCTACCATCACGATAAAATATCACGGTATATGATAAGTTTTTCATATCAAAGTTGTTTCACATCAATCATCTTTCATTATTTCTTTATAATCTCGTTAAGACATTTGACGAGCCATTAGCCAATCCTGTATGCAGCAAACAAACTGTAGTCTCCAAAATTTAGGTTGAAATATGATTTAACAATAAAAATTGCAATTTTAATACCATATTCCTTACCAGCATCAATTTTGCTGATGATGCCCACATGAGACTGAAGACTTGTGCGTGGGTGATGGGGAGAATGAGTGAATGATGAGAAATATCCATTGCTGAATGAGATTAGAACCCAAGGCTGCAGGAAACGAAGCCAGCTAGAGCCCCTTATCTTATCGCAGACAAGCACTCCAACCAACACGATGCAACCAGTACCGCCAATAAAAGAACTTGATGCGATAAAAGAACAATTTCTTTTTTCAAATCAATGTTTTTCACATTCATGATCTTTCGAAGTTGTTATAACAGCAATAATACAAGTACCTTTTACAATCTTTACAGCCCTCACCATCCTGCAGCAATGATCAGGGATAATCCTAGTGCCTTAATTTTGCACAACTTCAATAAATAGGATTCATACTGTTGTGGAAGAGGCAAAGGAGAAATAAGTCTTCCAGGCAATGCTAATTGTTCACTTCCCCCCATATTTCCCTCGCCTTGATGTCTATCGGGACACCTTTAGAATGCTCTTATCTCGGCAATTAAAATAGCCTGGATGAATGGAGAATATCCTATCTGTTTATTTTAGAATTTGATAGAAAAATGGAGAGCCATCTAGTCCTCTCTGGAATGATAAAGTAAAGTAAATTCGTATGGATTTTAGTGGTGGGGAGACCCTTACGGGTTCTGGAATGATGAAAAATGAATAAAAGGCAGAGGCTCTCATAAAAATCAGTCAGTTGTGATTCGATCGTTAACGTGATAAATGACAGTGACAGTTCTCGCTCATACAAACCGGATTACCAGTGAGCGGTAATACAAACTGTGTTATATGAACGTTCAATGTGTTAAGTGATAACAGAAGTATATTGCGCATTGGGAACATTAGTATATTGACCAGTATATTGTGACAGATTGTTATCTAGGCATCTTTGCAAGTTTATACAGTGACTCGTAGGTGCTTGTAGTGGTTTCAACTGTTATGTTTTAGACGTTTCTTCTTGAATTTATTTTTTTTCACAATGAAATTATTTGCATACAGAATTATTCCTGCAGATATTTTTTTTGTAACATTTTATTTCTTGTACATGATAGTTAAGTTGATGTAAGTATTATTTTTTCTTTGTAACTTCTTGGATTATCTCCTAATAATTAATTGTTTTATAATTATTATTATTTTCTATCTGTATAATTTTTTTTCCTGTGTATTTTTTTTGCTTGTTTGTATTTGCGGAAATAAAGATAATAATTATTATTATTATTATTAATTATTGGACAGTTTATTGAATAATCATTATTCAATATTTGATCGGCCTTTCAGCAGTTAGTGATTGATTTTTGTTCAGTAATATTGCAAATTCTTTATTAGCTGAACTTTATTGATTTATCTGTTCCTGATTCATTGCTTTTGTAAGGCATTACTGATTAGTGCGCGTTGTCGGTAATTTGTGTTAATTAAGTGTGAGTGTTGAATTTAAGTGTTGCCAGCGTTATTTTATAGATAGAGCTTGGAAAAATACTTTTCACGATGAGAGAAAAATCGGTTTTAATAGGGGAACAGGACAAAAGCCCGTCGAGCTTATTCTCGAATGATTGATTAAATATAAAAACTACGCTACTTCTATTTTCAATTTTTCAAAGGGATACTTGGTAGCTCAGCTTCAATTTCAATAATGCACTGAAAAAGTGGCCTCCTTTGTATTGGAGTTCAATCAGCTGCCCTCTTTTCACAGCGATATGAGGCTTATTCAACGAGGAAGGCTAAAGTCATTGCTGCATGCTGGCATAGGTTGTAGGGTATCCCAATTCTTTTATTATTTAGGACCTCCGTAGTTTAGATGGAGCCAATTTTCTTCCACAAAAGACGTGCAGTAGGCTGCGATGATATATAATAAAGATCTCCGCGAATAAACATTTCTGCACCATCGAGTCAAAGATGTTCATCTATACTGATCAGGTTCCGGCACTCTTCTATTCCTCCATTCCATAATTCCTCCATTTCATCATTCCTCCATTCCACCATTCCTCAATTCCACTATTCAACCATTTGGATCTCTTCGCATGTACAGCAAAGCCATTACGGCATATGTCTAATACACTCCCAGCCATAAAGGATTCATCTGTTGGAAATCGTATTCCTCCTGACAGCTTTACGCCTTATTCCTTTAGCACTTCAATATTTTTCGCACTTTTATGTGATTGACCTTTTCCATTTCTCATACTCTCACACTACCTAACGTGAATATTTGCATGCATCTCACTTGAAATTGGTTCTGCTGCTAGATTATTCGTATTAACCACAACAATCAATGCTGAGATCTACTATTTTGGAATAGAAGTTTTAAGGGAAGTGATAGTTAGGGGAAGTGATAGCCGAATGCTTAGCAGGTATCTGTTCAATCAGAGATAAGCTACGAAACTCCTGGGCGCTCTTTGCAATGGTGACCGATTGGATTGGCCAGCAAAAAAGACTCTGTTCTCTGCTGTAAAATCACTTCCCGGTGGTTCAGAACCCACCTAAAACTGTGGGTTCAACTCATAAATCACCATCATCCAACTCATTACACACGCACAGGTATCAGACCTAAGTGGGCTTCATCCTCCGAAAAAAAGAACACTAAAATATTAGTGAACAACAAGTTTTAAGAGTCTGTCATTGTTGGCAGTGCGCAGAAACACAAACTTCGTTTTTTCGCAATACTGGGAACTAGTCATTATCAATATCCATATGACGAAGCATTTTTTTTTTTTTTTGTAGATTTCGTCTTGGAGACTCCAGTTATGGAGTATAAGCCAAGTCAGATTAACATTAGTCATATACACTAGTTACCATAATTAATTACTATATCAATTAGTTGAGGTGAGGCTTAATTTTGATGTGAAAGGAACTCTTGTACACTATAAAAAGCTTTATCAACTAAATATTTTTTCAATTGTTTTTAAAATATTTCTATATTTTCAAGACTCTTTAAAAACTGCGGTAGCTTATTGTAGAATTTCCTACCAATATAACTAGGTTTTTGTTTGAATAAGCTACTATTGTGACTCACCAAGTGATAATCTCCTCGGCTTCTTGTATTATAATCATGTACGTCAAGATTTTGGTTAATATCATTCGTTTTTACATATAAAGTAGCTTCATACACATATAAGCAGGGTACAGTTAGGAGACCAAGTCTCTTGAACAACGGCCTACATGAATCCAATCTATTTACTCTTTCTATACACCTAACTGCTTTCTTTTGGATCTTAAACACCCTATCAAGATTTTGTTTTGATGAATTACCCCATACTAAGATAGCATACCTAATATGTGACAGTAAGAGCCCATGGTAAGCTGTAAAAAGTAACTTTTTGTCATTCAATCTAGCGAGCTGTCGCAGGACAAATACCCCAGATGAAATTTTACAACATATTTTCTCAATGTATGGTGCCCAGGTCAATCTTCTATCCAACAAAACTCCGAGAAATGCAATTGCAATGTTTTCTTCCTGGTCTAGTTGATTATCATTTACAAACACGTTTATAGCCCTATCTTCATTTGAATTATGTTTGTTTTTGAATTGAAGGTATTGGCATTTTCTACTATTTATTGTTAATTTCAACTGATTTAAGAATTGGACAATGGACTGCACACCTATATGGGCACTTATTTCCAAATTATCTAGAATGGAATTGCTGAAAATTATTGATGTATCATCTGCAAATAAGAGGCTCTACCACTAATTAATTCTTTAGGTAAATGGTTGACATATAACAAGAAAAGCAATGGACCTAGTATTGACCCCTGGGGCACTCCAGCTTGGACCTCTCCAGCTTGGACCTCTATTTTATTAGATTTATTCTTTACTATACTATTCCCAACTACTGCAGTAAGTTCTACACATTGTTTTCTCCCAATAAGATATGATTCAAACCATTTCAGTTCAACCCCATTTATGCCTACATTTTGCAGTATTTCCAATAAATTTCTATGATTAACACAATCAAATGCCTTTGATAGATCTAAGAAGATTGCAGTAGCTTCATCACCTGAATCTATTATATCTATTAGTTTATCAACTAGAGAAACTATGGCTGTCTTTGTTGATCTCCCTTTCTGGAAGCCATGCTGTTCATCACAGATAAAGTTAGCTTCTTGAAGGTGCAGAAGTAACCTATTTAGAACTACTCTTTCAAAAATTTTACCTATTACATTTAAAATACTAACATCTCACAGCTTTGAATAGTAGTAATAGATTATTCTAGTAGATGATTAGTAGATTATTCGTATTGACCACAACAATCAATTCTGAGAATTTGTGGATCTACTATTTTGGAGATCAGTCATCAATAATTGTATTTAATAGTGGAATTTCTATTGGGTTAAATGGATAAATTCCTTTTGGAAGTCATTTTATTCCTAGTTCAAAACTTGGTGCTAATCTTGTATGAAAAAATCTTCAGAAAAATGATAAAAAATATTATTTCTGAAATAATAAATAAATGATGCTGACATTATTATCATAAAATCGAGTTATCAGTTTCAGCGTACTGACTTTGACTAAATTAGTGACTGACTTTCTCACTTGTTCCCCAGTTAATAAATGACTGACTAATAGCCCAATGGCCGACTGACTAACTGACTGACTTACTATTCGCCCTTCTCCGTCACTTCCCACTTCGAAAACCAGCCATCATAGCATTACTGTTATAAGATAGTTCCAAAATTCCAACATTCAAAACTTTTTTTGTGAATTGCAATATTTGTCTCAACCCAATTTACTGCTCAATTATTGTTTTTGTTCTTTTTTTTTCTCATCATAAGAACAATCTACTAGTGCATTACGCTAAATCAGGTCCAAAGATGAATTTTTTGGATGGCTACTCTGCAAACGCACAGGTAGTACTAGTCTATGTTTGCAGATTCCTATTAGAACCAACTCTTTGAACTAAATAATATATTTTTTGTTACATTTCTAGAGTTAATTTGTATGTAAATTATTATAAAATAGTTGTATAGTATAACATATAACTTAAAATAATACCTGTACATTACTTTGTAATATTGTATAATTATTGTTATCACGTTGTAACAAGGAATGTATCCATGTTTAGGAATAAAGTTGATTTGAATAGTAGAGAACTGACATGCGCGAGGCAAATTTATGCTGATGCCACGAATGTGTTAGCTATACCTAACTTGTCTTACACTCCATGTCTTCAAGACAAGATAATAATAAATGAAAAAAAATAAAAATATATTTTTTACAATATTGCTTTCTATTGCATTTTCCTATTCCATGATCCATTATTGTATTACTCAAATTCCAATTCTTTATTAATTCTTTATCAATCGTGAAATATTTTGTAGAAACCTTCATGAGAGCTTAAAAGACAGACCATTTTCGCTAATGCTTTTGCTATTTTGTGTAGGATATGAGATCAAGTAATTGGTGATACCTGGAGAAATACAAGGACTCCTAGGAGGACAGACTCAAGACCTTCATGGAATGATTAAAAACAAGATATCCAACAAATATAAGTATACACACACGTTCATAAAATGCATGTGCATGTATAATTTTAATCATCCCAGTACTTGTATCATCGATAATACCATTTTCAAAATGAAGATTCACATTGCTCTAATACATGAAATGCTCCATTTCGTCTGTATGACTCATGCTTTCATTATGTGTATATTTTTCAAAACAGTATTTGTATCATCGATAACACAATTTTTAAAAGGAAGATTCACATTGCTCTAATACTTGAAATGCTCCATTTCTTCTGTAGGACTCATGCTTTCATTATACTATATATTTTTCAAAATTCAGTACTGTTGTTCAAATGGCATTCTAGACTTGGAAGATTAATACTTCATAACTTTAGATATTGAAACTTGGATTTGAATGGAATAAACAATCATATATTGATAATATAACAAACATATATATTGATAGAAATATAAATTCACCTTGCTTATATGTGTATGAAGCTCCTTTTTTTGTTAGATAGAAATATAAATTCACCTTGCTTATATGTGTATGAAGCTACATTTTTTGTTAAAAAAGAATAGAAATTCACCTTGATCTCTGACTCAAAATTGTACACAACCACATAAAATAAGCTGTTAATCCATGATTCATGAGCTGATATGATTAACTGATTCACCATGAATTCTAAACTAAAAAATGATAAAACATTATCTTTTTTTTATGTAGCGACTGCTTTCAATTGAATAATTGTAGAAATATTTGTTGATGTAAATCCATTTTCTTTCCCGTTCAAAAGATAAAAGTAAAATATAAAAACTTTAAAGTGGAAATAGACATTCATTTTGCGTTTAATGTGTTCCATTTCTTCTGTATGACTTCATGTTTTCGTTATGTATATATTTTTCAAAATACAGTATTGTTGTTCAAATGACATTTTGGACTTGGTCACTCTCATTTTGTTTATAATATTGTGGCAAGGAGCCAACGGAAGTTTTTATTGTAGATTATTTGAGTTTGTTCATCAATTGATTGAATAAACTAGTAATTTATTTAGTTGTGTTAAAGTAGAGCTCTTAATTTTCAATCTTGTGCCATAGTAATTGTCAGATTCAGATCATTTGTGATTTATTGGTGTTATTCAATAAATTTCAGTCTCATTTTGTAATAGTCGTTTTTATTTATTACAAATAAATCCCAGAACTCACAGTGGAAAACTTCCAATATATTATGAGTATGTACGACTTTACAGTTGTTTATTTTAGTTCAACTATCAAGCAGCTTCAGCAGAAATATTTAAACAATTAAATACAAAAAATGTATACAAAAGATAAAATAATAAATTTTTTTATGAATTAAAAATATTTTGTAAGTGTAAGTAAATGAAAGGAAACAAGCGGCCTCAGCAATTCCATAGCTGAAAAATTAGAAGAAAGAAATCTGTAGGTGGGTAGTTTGAGCCCTGATTTCCATAAGATTCTTTCAACAGACTCATCAAGAGCCTGGTTGGTACGGAATGAATATTCATCATGTTTTGAAAGTTCAGTGCTCTAAATTTTAAAACAGAAAGCAACTGCTCAATTTCATTCAGTTTGAATTGTTAACTTTCGTTCTCCTAAACTAGTAGTAGAAGCTCCACTGTCACCGCTTAATCCAACTGGCCCAGACAATTAATTATTCCGATATACGAATCAAGCCCTAGCAGCTGAAGCTAATTAGCGACTGTAACGTTCAGTTTTTCGCCTGCTGAAATCCGAAGTGAGTGATTAGAGCTTTTAGGATTACAGTGAGTAGGCGGTTGGTAGGCTACTTTACTATCACTCCTAATTTAACACAAACAAGTCTGATTACATCTAATATTAAAATATTATTTGGAATTTGAATAGCTTGACCCCGACCCATGTCGTGGTAAAGGTGATAACAGTCTAGAGGTAATCTAGGGTTACTGATTAATCCTACATTATTGATTGACAAAACTTTCTTTCATGAACTGTGAATCTGTGAATCTTCATGAAAATGTGAAATCATGAAATCGGTGAAATGTGAATCATGTGCATTCCATCATGATGTGCACTTATCAATTCTCATATCATTAATTTTTTTTTCTCAACCCTTTAGTCTCCAGTTTTCAATTCCCAGTTAGATGTGGCTTTCCCGCATGAAATCATACCATAAACAACACTTCAAATTGTTCATTATTTTAAGGTGAGGATTTATTATAGGAGTCACCTGCAATAAAAAAATACTAACTTTTTAGGTAAATTCAACGACTTTCAGTCAATTTTTATTAAGGATACGACTTATTCTTTGGGAATCTTTGCTTCCTAAGAATAAGTAATATTTTACTTACGATGTTGAAGATCCATCTTGTTTCCACTAATAAAAATAAAAACGAAAAGAACACTTTTAAGTGGAAATTAACTCACGTTATGGCGTGACGGCCGTTTCATTCTGTTGTCAAGAGTATCGTCTGACGATGCTCACGCATAACGGCCGTCACGCCATAACGTGAGTTAATTTCCACTTAAAATTGTTTTTTAAGTTTTTATTTTACTTACTCTCTAGGCCGAACGTTTTCGAATCGTGGAGATCCATTTTCAAAGGAATAAATGGATCTCCACGATTTGAAAACGTTCGGCCTAGAGAGTAAGTAAAATATTACTTTTTCTAATAAAAATTGACTGCGAGTCGTTGAATACACCTAAAAAATTAATATTAACAATTTGAAGTCGTGTCCTCCTTCTGTTGGTGAGGTCATGAGGTTAAACTTAATGATTAACTCAGAAACCGGGCATAAGTACTTTAAATGATAGCTTTTGCAATCAAACCGGTTCAAATTAGATCCAAGAGGGATATAATTATAAAAAACGGTTATTTTGAAGATTCCAGCACATTCAAATTTAACCAAATAATAATTAATAGATGAATAATAGTCATTCATTCCCATACCTATGAAAAAAAATACAAAATCATAATTCGAAAATTACAAGATATTATATCTAATATTAAAACTGACTGTATTTCACTTTTATATATTGTTTTACTCACTTATATTGGAGATGCTTGAGGGATATATGATATACAATATAAACAATATATAAAAGTGAAATACAGTGTCAGTTTTTATATTAGATTGTTCATTAAGTATTTCGTCATGGAAAACATCACAGATATTATATCTCCTAAAGACCCAAATCACTGCTTAATTTATTACAAAAATCACAGGTAAAAATCACAGACGTTATTCAATTTCAAAATGTAGAATATTCAAATAATAGCATGGTCTGAAGAGTAATAGCAAAATCCGACAAGGTTTAATCAAGGCTTTCATACGAAATCATGTTAAGATTTCAATACATTTCAAGATTTTAAAACACTTGAGTATTGAATCCCCTTGTCATGTGAAAAAAAATATTGTCTCGATAAACATGTGGGAATACGCCAAACAGTGTTGAAAACTAATCCATTTTCTCAAACGGTAGACATAAATCGAGAAAAGATGTTTCAATAACGTTGTAACAGATTTGCATGTAGGGTAGGTACCTCGCGAGAATTTTCACCTGTTCTGGGATCCGATATTTCTCCTTTGGTGGATGGAAACTGATTTCCTGTGGGACCCAGGTGAAATCTTGCATGTAGTAGTCTCTCCATTTTATTTGCCTCTCTTTTTGCAATGCAACACACTCCCAGCAGCTGTAGGTCAGGTCTCTTGTTACTTTTTTATCCGAATTAAGCACTCGATCTTTCCATTCATGACGCTCGATAGTCTGATCCGCATTTAGCTAAACGGACTAGCTGCAGCGAGCTCCAAGGCTCACCTCTGGTACAATCAGGGACTATGCAGGGTCCACGCTACACATGGGGAAATTACTGGAGCCTTGTTTGAGCAAATCAATTTAGGGATTTGCTTTCTCTTTTTTTCCTATTCGTACTCAAGTAGGAATGACTTGAATATGATTATTTTATCCTTCATTCATTTATTATCTTTTTTTGATATGATAATTTTATTTCATCGTACCAATAGTTGGACAACAACAGTCAAATTGATAAAACTGACTGTGAGGTCCAAGCTGTACATGGGGAAAGTATTTGTGTTTTGTTTAAGCAAATAAGTTGAGGATTTGCTTCATTCTAAGAAATAGATTCATACTATTAAATAGGATATTTATAAAATAACGTTAGAAATACCGATAATTTTACAGAAAAATATAAATTGATGATACGGCTCAGGTTGGGGGAAAAATACTACTGCCTTTTTTTCAACAAATCAATTCAGGGATTTTATTTTTCCTTCATTGTTGAATATTGAAATTAAAATATTTATTGTTCCTCTACAAATACAGCAAATACAAAACATCCAAGCAGTACAATAATAATTGAATATTTGAAATTAAAAATTATACGAGTTCAAATTAGAAGAAATCATAGCATTAATTCAAGATTGGAATGCCCTGGTTGAATGTACAATTATAACATTAAAATTAAAAATAATAATTACGTTCAGAATTACAATAATATTCGCAGGGGTGCCCACAGGGGGGGGGGCTATGACGCAGACTGCGTCATTGAAATTCTTGGGGGGGGGGGTTCCAAAAAACGTTTTGGGGGGGGGTCGTAAAGTTGATTGAAACCGTGTTTAACGTGACAACATTAAAAAATATACTAAGAAGTCACCAGATAGAATGTCAATTAATGAAAATATATTTATAATTATTATTATTATTATTATACAATTGAATATGAATTAGCTAAAATAATAATGTTTAGGATTTGTGCAGGAACTTGTGCAGATGTACTTGAGTCTATTTCTAACGAAGAAATAATTGAAAGGTTTTCTGTTTCCTCATCCCAAAAACTTCTATGTGGGGTTTAGAGAGATAGATTTAACAATAGATTTTAGAGGGAAGTGATAGCCGCGAGCCGTAGCAGGTATCTGTTCAATCAGATAGATAAGCTGCGTTCTCGTAGGTCCTGTTTGTAACGGTGACCGATTAGATTGGCCAGCAAAAAAGACAATGTTCTCTGCTGAAAATCACTTCCCGGTGGTTCGGAACCCACCTAAAACTGTAGGTCCAACTCATCAATCACCATCATCCAACTCATTACCCACGCACAGGTCTCAGACCCATGTGGGCTTCATCCTCAAAAAAAAAAAAAAAAAAAAAAACTTAGAAGGTGCCTAGCTAACTTGTAGATGGTCACAGTCTACAAATTTAAAATGTTTGTCTTCAAACTGTTGATGTTTTTCATGTATTTTACGATAACTACTTACTAATAAGTAATAACTGCTTTTGAAAAACACACTAAATACTAAAAATTCAGTAATTTTTCATAACTATGTCTTTATTTTGTTTTTGAAAGACACTTCTTTCGATTGTGTGTTGTAAATAACTATACATGAAATGTGTGCCTTTTATGTACTTCATCCTTACATAAATTCTCCCAAGATACTACACTAAGTAAATAACCTGTTGTTTAACTACTGTCCAATAAATGTCTTAGTATTTTGAATTTTTGTCTTTTACAAATGAAGTTATTAACTCATTGTTTTCACTTCCTTTGAATGAACAACTTTTTAGAATTATTTAACCTTAATGTAATTGGGACACCGAACATAAACTTATAGGTATTTCATTTTTATTCAACATTGTGTATTTGTAATAATATTTTATTGTTTAAAAACCATTTAGGTTCAAATTCTTATTTAGCTATTTTGCAATTAAGTTCATTGAGCAGAAGTTCATAAATTCATTTCATTGATATTTCATTTTTACCTTTACAAAAAAATGTTAGCTATGTAAAGAATCTCAAGAAATATACGGTACATACATTTTGTATATTATCGAATGGGTTTGAATTTTTTCAATAGTTTTATAAATCTTCTTTTAGTTTTAGAAAGAATACGGGGGGCTCTTTTCGCATTTTTGGGGGGGCCTAATTTATGGGGGGAGGGGGGATTGGTGCTAACTTTAGGGGGTGGTGCGTCATGAGGCTTAGGGGGGGTGGGCACCCCTGTCAAAACTGACACTGTATTTCAGTAAAAGTGAGTGTAAATCACATTTAATTGAAATACAGTGTTAGTTTTGATATTAGATCGAATTTCTTATCAATTACTATGTATTTCAGTAAAAGTGAGAGTAAATCACATATTTAATTGGAATACAGTGTTAGTTTTGATATTAGATAGAATCTCTTATCAATCACTTCCCGGTGGTTCGGAACCCACCTAAAACTGTAGGTCCAACTCAACAATCTCCATCATCCAATTCATTACCCATGCAAAGGTCTCAGACCTATGTGGGCTTCATCCTCCAAAAAAATACATTGTTAGTTTTGATATTAGATAGAATTTCTTATCAACTACATAAAATATTTGGCACCGACTTCAAAAGATTATTTGTATGAAATTTAAAATTTTCTCAGTTTAAAGTAAATACTTTATTTTAAAATTTTTAGTACGTGAGTATTTAATCATTTCACTGAAGTCGGTTTCTTTTTTTGTTTTAAAATATGTTTTTTAGTATGTGCCGTGAAAATGGTATTAGACTTAAATGGGAAAAATGTGAAGTACTGAAATCTGAAATTACTTATTTAGGGTTTAAAATTGACAAAGATTGCATACATAAAACTGATGATAAGATTGCAGTTGTTAAGAATGCAAAACGTCCTACAAATGTATCAGAGTTGAAATCTTTTCTAGGGTTTGTTACATATTACTCAAGGTTTATACAGGGCATGGCTAATTCTCTCTCACCTTTATACAACTTACTCAGGAAAAATGTTGTTTTTTCGTGGTCACAAGAGTGTGAAACTGCATTTCAAACAATTATGAAAGATATTGAAACAAAACTTACTCTTGCGGATTTTGATGTCACTAAACCTATAATTGTTGCTACTGATGCTAGTAAATATGCTATTGGTGCGGTTCTTTCATGTTTAGATGAAAAAGGTGTGGAAAGGCCCATAATTTTTGCTAGTAGATGTCTCACTGCAGCTGAGCGAAATTATTCCCAGATAGACAAGGAAGCATTGTCAATTTATTGGGGAGTTAAGAAATTTTTCAATTACTTGTTTGGTCGTCATTTTACTTTACTGACTGACCACAAACCATTACAAAGCATCTTAAATGCTCATGCTGCTACTCCATCCATCAGTGCTACACGTTTATTACATTATTCATTATTTTTACAAGGTTTTGATTACACCATACAATACCGTAAGACCACTGAACATATGAATGCTGATTTTTGCTCAAGATTTCCTATGGAAATGGTTAATGACAATACTATTGATGAGGTTCAAATTGTACAAATGAATCAAATTAATATTTTACCGGTTACAAGGGAACAAATAGCTCATGAAACTAGAAAAGATCCAGATATGTGTAAATTACTTTGACAAATTTTAGGTACTGAAAATGGTGAAAATACAAACAATATTGCTGAATATTCAGTTGAACAAGGTTGTATTATGAAAGGCTTACGAGTTATGATTCCAAAATCTTTACAATCTAAAGTACTTGAGGAACTACACCAAGGACACTTAGGAATTGTAAAAATGAAAGGCCTTGCACGAAGTTATGTCTATTGGCCAAATATTGATTCTGATCAGTGGCGTAGCCAGGATTAGATTTCGGGGGGGGCTCACCAAGCACCAAGGGGGGGGGGGGCGTGGGCAGTGGCTTAGCCAGGATCAAATTTCGGGGGGGGGGGCTCACCAAGGGGGGGGGTGGGCAGTGGCTTAGACAGGATCAAAGTTCGGGGGGGGGGGGCTCACCAAGGGGGGGTCTGGGGTATAGGAGGGTCCGGATTTTTTAAAAATTTAGTGGTGTGAAAAGCAAATCTAGACAACTTGTTAGGCTCTAAAGTTCAAAAGAAAGTTTTGAAAAATTACTACCCAAGAACTTAGGTGGCCAGGTTTGAAATGATAAAGTTTGATATACCGATAGCTGTGACTAATTTGAGTCAAAACCCTTGAATTGGAACTAATCATACTTAACTTATGTACTGAATCTCAAAATCAATACTAAATTATTATTATAAGTTTAAAAAATTTATGTCATTAGCCTAAAATGCACCCAACCCAAAGTTCATGAAATCGGAATTTTTTTTATCATAGCACACTGATTTTACACGCTTGCATAGAACTTGCATTTATTTGTGTGTTTTCATTTATAAAATCCCGATTTTATGAACTTTAGGTGCGTTCAGGCTAGTGGGTTATACTGAATTTTAACTTCAAAACTAAATTTTCTACAAGATGAGATTATTCAAAAAGGTGATTTATCAATAATTAACAAATTTAATCCACTTCAAACTTGAAAATTGCATTTTATTTAATATAATATAAATAAATAATTATGGTAGTCCCAGTTTTCTAACATGTTTTATTCGATTTCGTAGCTCATTTTAAATCAAAATTATCAATTTGAGCACCTAACAAGTTTCTATATGAGTAAATATTGAGGAAAAATTTGAAAAATGCATCAATCTGACTATAACTGTAGTTTATTCCATTACACAGAGTTTCTGTAATCTGTTCGTTATAATACAACAAAACATATAGAACCCTTCGGCTTTAATAAGTCCTTATCTATTAGTTATTTCAGAATTTTTTATTTCTGAAATTTCGGGGGGGGCCCGGGCCCCATGGGCCCCCCCCTGGCTACGCCACTGATTCTGATATTGAGCTTGTTACAAAGAATTGTATACATTGTGTGCGTCATTCTAGACAACAGTCTAATGTGAATTTACATCCATGGCAATTTCCTTCAGGACCATGGCAAAGATTACATATAGATTTTGCTAATCCTTCTCCAGGATTATGGCTGTTAATAATTGTTGATAGTTACAGTAAGTGGGTTGAAACTTACATAATGAAAACTCTTTCAAGCAAAGAAACAGTTGAAAATTTGCGTGAATGTTTTGCTAGATTTGGTTTACCAGTTACACTAGTATCAGATAATGGTACTCAGTTTACCTCTAGTGAATTTCAAACCTTTTGTACTAATAATGGTATAAAGCATATTACCAGTGCTCCTTTCTTTCCTGCATCCAATGGTCAGGCAGAACGTTTTGTACAAACTGTGAAGTCAGGATTAATTAAATGTTGCGAAGGTATGATTGTAAATTCTACTTTACGGTTCAAATTAAATAATTTTTTAATGAACTACAGAAAAGCACCACATGCTACTACTGGTGAAAGTCCATGTAATTTACTCATGAAAAGAAATATTCGAACTAGACTAGATTTGATGCTACCCAATATTACTGACAAAGTGTTAGATACTCAAAGAAAGGAAATGCAAAAACAGACAATTAAAGATAAATGTTTCAATATCAATGATAGAGTTATGTACCGAATTTACAATAATAAGGGTAAATGGAATACAGGTATTGTATGTAGCTGATAAAATTGGTTCTTCTATGTACAATATCATTACTGATGATAATCTTTCTATTAGGAGACATGCTAATCAAATGAAGGATTGTAAAATTAATTTAAAGGATTTTTCAACTGATATACCTAATGTTCATTATGATACTGATGTAATTGTGCCTAAATCAACAGTACTTTCTGAACAATCGAAAGCTATTACAAGAAATGATGTTGATGATTCTACTTTCTTTTCTAATTCTTTCAAGAATGTTTTACATTCAACGCCAGTTTCTACAAAATTACCGATTGTGACAGATACTATTTACCATACGCCACAGGCTAGACCTGTTAGGTTCAGAAAACCTCCTGAAAGGTATTCACCCTAGGTTTCATTACGGGGGGAGGTGTCATATATCATTGTACAACATGAATTTTAGTTTTATTTTATGCAGTTGGCAAGACTGTGCCACACCAGAGAGACAACGCCTACTGTACTATGTCTCTATTGTCGATTGAATTTTCATGATGTAATGAGTTTACTTACGCTATTCGTTCTTTTAATAAAATGTATTTCATCAATTACAATGAGTTTGTGATTACTTCTACCACCTACGTTACAGAATTGAATACTATAAAATACATAGCACAACAGAATGGTTACAAACACACACTAATAGACAAACTACTGCACAGAATATCAACAAAACCAATCACTCACACCAGCAACAAACAGAATGACAACCCCCATACATTCATCACACTTACCTACCTCAACAAAAAAAACTCATAAAATAGCAGCTTCATTCAGGAAACTCATAAAATAGCTTACAGAACAAATAATTCACTCAAAAAACACCTGCATTTTCAGACAACATCTCAAAACAAGTACAACAGATCTGGAATTTACAAATTGAAATGTGATGACTGCAACAAGTTCTATATAGGACAAACTGGCAGGACATTCACCACTAGATTCAAAGAACACACAAGAGCCATCTCACACCCAAACACACATTCCACTTTTGCTGAACACATCATTTCAACAGGCCACAGTTATACAGACATTGACACTAATTTAGACACACTACACTTCACTCACAAAAGCCATAAACTCAATGTTTTAGAACAATATGAGATTTACAAACATGCAAAGCAGGAACCTGACAACATTTAAAATGATCAACTTAACTTCTTCTCACACACTCTATTTGACAAAATAATCCCAATTTCAAACCTCCCGCTTACTCATCCCCCCACCCCAGCACCATTCCAACATACATAACCCTCAAACTCATACCTTAAGTCAGTGCACTGTGGGTTGTCTGACGATGCTCTAGACAACAGAGCGAAACGGCCGTCACGCCATAACGTGAGTTAATTTCCATTTAAAAGTGGTTTTTTTAAGTTTATATTACATATTAGTGGAAACAAGATGGATCTTCAACATCATAAATAAAATTACTTCCAATTCAATGACGAATATACTACAGCCATCCTGCCAACCTCCCTATGTGATCACCCATTTCTAGCATAATGGTCGAAATGTGTCTCCAACACTAAGAGAAAATCCAAATATTAAAAAATAATTTAATTTCTGTGGAATAATTTAATATAAGAGTCCTTCACCAAAATCTTTGATTGCCGGCCGCCACTGCAGTGCTCAGTGAGTAAAATATTTTAATTTTCTACTCAAATATTTGACTTCATAGTCGTGCAATTATTCATAAAGTCAAATACTGTAATTATTATTAGTAATACGCGCAGTTCGTCATGTATACCAAATTTCAAGATTTCAAAACCAGTAAATGTTACCAGTGTCATTTTTTGGAGGATGAAGCCCACATAGGTCTGAGACCTGTGTGTGGGTAATGAGTTGAATGATGATGATGATGATTGATGAGCTGGACCTACAGTTTTAGAATAGAATGACTTTTTTATTTGTTGACGTGGCGAAGTTTGGACAGTTATGTCCAAACTACCACTTAACCAGATTTCGGTGGGTTCAGAACCACCGGGAAGTGATTTTACAGCAGAGAACAGTGTCTTTTTGCTGGCCGATCTAATCGGTCACCCTTACAAAGAGTGCCCAGTAGAACGCAGCTTATCCCTATCTGATTGAACAGATACCTGCTTCGTCTCACGGCTATCACTTCCCTGTCGTCTGGTCTATTAAAATTCAAAGATGTTGAAGAATTTGAATAGACCAATCAGACTCCACCAGTAACATTTACCAGTAAATGAGAAGGCTCCCATAAACTCAACCAATAATCTACTTTTCAACCTGATTTTACAAATTGTTTGGGGGGGGGGCTTGAAAACGCTTTTGGCACAAAATGGGCAATCAAGAAGTGGAAGGGCGACGACTGTATTACTAGTAACAATACTATTTGATCTAAAACTGTTATTTTTCTAATAAAAATTTTGAAAATCCAAAAATATATAGTTTTAAAAAGTACAATAATTATTATAGTTATTGTCGATTAGGACAATATTGTCGATTTGAGAGCGTTAATATGGTAACATCAGCTGATGAACCGGGTCCACTTTGATTCGGTCTCCTGTAAACAAAAATAGTCCCAGTAATACCAACTAGAACCACATGATAATCAAGTTGACATTGCTACCAGTTACCGGCTTTCATAATCAGCTGACTGCCTCCATTTTCTTCAACGTCATCCTCAAACCTCAAACCTTCATCAGTTGATGTCTAGCACTGATAGAGAGAAGAGCTGTTTTGTGCTCCAGTAGATTTTTCAACACACATCACTGGAATGTTACCTTAAATTTGCTATTTAAACAGTGCCTACTGATTAAATACTGAAGTGCTCAAATGATTTAGTGATGAATAAATGGAAAATCAATTCTGGATATCTTTCACAAGGTAAGCAGTTTCATATCAATTTTTGCAATTTAGTCTATTTTAAGACACCCTTAAATACCATAGTTTCTTAATTGCATAGCTTTGCTCCATTATTTTGAAGTGAGAAATAACTAAAATGAAATGGCTAAAATTTAACCTAAAACGTTCATCATCACTAACTCTTTGAAATCTGTCTAGTCATTTTCAGTTACCAACTCTAATTCAATAACTATGTTTCAATACTCGGGTAGGGTAAACTCTACTAGTTTTCCCCTTTATTAACTTATTTCAAAGCCAAGCTAAGAAACTATTTAATAACTACAGTTTTTAATATAAAAACCAAGAAAGAATTGTTATTCATTTTTAGGTAGACTTCTCGCTATTCATTATTATACATTGACCTTGACTACGGTACCAATTTATTTTATAGATCATTAGAATTTATAAATTTTATTGGGACATTCTCAGTGAACATGCATTTTCTCATTTTGTTAGTTTTAATCTACCAATGCTGCTTGATTTCAAATTTCTCATGAATTTATTTTTATTATTGCTTCTATTTTCCCTTGGACATTATTTTCCAGACAGTGTGCTTCAAAAGTCAATCTTAAAACTATCCATCAATTGAAACGTCCTTCAAAAATCAAAAGCAGAGAATTTAAATTGTTTTTGACTGAAAAAAGAAATAATTCATTGTTTGAAAAATAAGTTCAGAACTGGTCGTCGCCTACATTATAATTATTATAAATTGATAGTGATATTATATAATCAAATTAAAATTAGTTATCACACTAGTAGCCTCTTAGTGGAATTTCAATGAGCTTTTATATCATGATGATCATCCAAGTAACTAGTAACTATATTGATAAACCTCTTATTAGAACTTGTATGCATACTGGGCTAATTTAATTTTATGATTTCAAGAAATGTTTCTTACAAGCCAGCAACTACCATACTGATTTGAACCATGATCTACCAATAATTGATTCAAACTATTCCAACCCTTATAGATAATTAATCCATATTCTTTTCAATGAGAAAATGTTTCTCAGTCTCATTTAATTATTATCTTTAATCTCTGTCCTTTTGCTCAAACTCCACTTACTCACTACTCAAATATATACACATCCCACTTGCAATTTGACATGTTCAGTGACTATAGATAGGCCTACTGTACTAATCCAACATTTTCTCAAAATTATGTTGCTGCAACCCAAATTGACCAATTTCTTTGATTATTTCACAATTATTTTTAGGATATTATAAAATTGGGTTCCACTATTTGACGTCGTTTCAGGCATTGCTGAATATAGTTAGCAAGATTATTAACTTGAAGCTAGTTTGTAAAATATTTTTTCAAGTTTGTTTTCTCAGTCGTTTAGTAAATTATTCAGTAGCTATTGATTCATTAGCGGCCCTAAGGCTTGTTTCACACACACCCGGCAGTCGGGTAACTGGTGTTGTTTGCCCAGCTGTACGAACATTGCATTATATGGGACTATGTAATCATACCGGATAAACAATAATGGTTACCTAACTGCTGGGTATGTGTGAAACAAGCCTTAGGGCCTCTAATGAATCAATAGCTTTTGAATGATTTTCTAAACGACTAAGAAACCAGGCATGAACCATATATTAAATTGATCATGATGTTATTTCCATGCCAGTGAATCGAAATGAATCATTCCAAATTCAATTCCATTGGATCACCAATTAATTCTAATATATACTAATGATAGTCTTATTGGGATTGAATAGGAAATTTTAATTCATTCCAAGTATCCTCCAACATTATTCTCAAGGGCAGAGATTGTTCATTGATATACTTGATGAATGAAGTGGCTGTTTTACCCTATCAAAATTTCAATTTAATTATTGTTGGAGCCGTATTGATACTGGTTTATTTTGTATGGCTTTCCATTTTTAAGAACAAGTATTTCTGAGTTTTCAACTATATCCAGCAAAACATATGATGCAGTATCAGTATATTAGGACACATTGTTTAATGCTCAAGATACTTGATCTTAATCAACATCATCACTTCAAACACATTCTATAGTCAATTGAATATTGCCAGCACACATCAATTTCCAATCAACTTTACAAACTTTTATCAATGTAACACCACCACATATTTTGATATAATTGAAGCAATCAACACACCTCCAAATTTGTAATAGCTTAACTGAACTATTTTTTTTTTCAACAGGATGACTGATCAGTTCAACCTACTTCAAGAAGGAGATATGAAAAGACTCAACTTCACGGTAACCTCTTCAGTAGGTCAAGATGGTGGAGTACAAACTGGCCAGGACGTGAAACTGGAGATTTGGTATTATGTATCTTGCTTTTATAGTCAGTTAGGTTAGAAGTTTCCCACCATTCTCCTGCATATGCTAGGAGGTTTACAGTTGTTAGTCAAGTACCACACTCTTCAACCATGCTCTTGGATTGTGCCACAAAGTCATATTTGTGGCTTCGATGGCAGGGTCTGCATCTGAGAGTCCATGTCTCTCTTGTAGAGTTCATGACCGCAGTTGTCAGATAACGCTGCTATACGTCCGTCTTATGATGGAGTGGTACTGTTTATTGTAGCTGGTGGGATGTGTTATGAGGCTAACAATCGTGAATGGAGATTTGTTGGGTTGTAGGGCATTTGCAGTTGTTAATCATGTATCACACTTTCTATCCGGGCTCTTGATTTGTGCCATGACATAATCTTATCGCGCTTGATGGTTTTTTGGCTGGGTTCAGTGGCTCTCACGGATGCTTCGAGAGTCTCTCTCCTCGCTAAGGCCTTGTGACTACTTGTTAGTTCCACAAGGAGAACAGGGTGCACTGCTCAGTCGCCACAACCATTTTATTATGGTGTGGTACATTTCATTGCAGCTGGTGGGTTGATATAAGGCTAACAAATGTAAATAGGGATTTGCTGTTAGGTCCCTGTCAGGATTCTCATGTCACATTCATTGTGCATGGACTGTGTTACCCTGTGATCAAGAGATGTCGGTTGCCAGGTGAAAACCCTGGAGTAATGATGTCTCCGACATATGTTGAGTGCAGGTGTTAGCACCTTTATGTTTGGTAATTGTGATAAGAGATTAGATTAGACATTGATTATGCAAAAATTGTGGGAGTGGCTCTCACTTTAGCTTCGGCTACTGGCTTTGTGCTTAGAGCTTATGCCGTATTTACTGTTGCCAGTGAAAATGCCATAAGCTCCAACACACTGAGAATAGAGTTCACTAAATCAAATCATTTATATATCCTCCTCAACAAAAATAGAAACATAAAAATATAAAAAATACATCTGAATAATATAAAATAAAATTGCACTAAATCAACAAATATATAACTAGTTTATATGGTATTTATATACCAGTTTCAAAAGTACAAATCATGATTTGAAAGAATCAAAAAATTTTCTGGGGCTCTTATACACATGCTAGGAAGTGGAAATATGTGATACTATTTATCAATTGCTTAGAGGCGCTTGCCTACAGATGGTAGGAATGCAAATATTTGAAACTATTTATTGATAGATTATTGGCGCTTGCCTACAGATGTAGGAGTGCAAAAATATTTGATACTATTTATTGATAGATTATTGGCGCTTGCCTACAGATGTAGGAGTGCAAAAATATTTGATACTATTTATTGATAGATTATTGGTGCTTGCCTACAGACGTAGGGGTGCAAAAATATTTGATACTATTTATTGATAGACTATTGGCGCTTGCCTACAGACATAGGAGTGCAAAAGTATTTGATACTATTTATTGATAGATTATTGGCGCTTGCCTACAGATGTAGGAGTGCAAAAATATTTGATACTATTTATTGAAATATTATTGGCGCTTGCCTACAGACGTAGGGGTGCAAAGATATTTGATAATATTTATTGATAGACTATTGGCGCTTGCCTACAGATGTAGGAGTGCAAAAGTATTTGATACTATTTATTGATAGATTATTGGCGCTTGCCTACAGATGTAGGAGTGCAAATATATTATATTATTTATTGATAGATTATTGGCGCTTGCCTACAGATGTAGGAGTGCAAAAATATTTGATACTATTTATTGATAGATTATTGGCGCTTGCCTACAGATGTAGGAGTGCAAAAATATTTGATACTATTTATTGAAATATTATTGGCGCCTACAGACGTAGGGGTGCAAAGATATTTGATACTATTTATTGATAGACTATTGGCGCTTGCCTACAGATGTAGGAGTGCAAAAGTATTTGATACTATTTATTGATAGATTATTGGCGCTTGCCTACAGATGTAGGAGTGCAAAAATATTTGATACTATTTATTGAAATATTATTGGCGCCTACAGACGTAGGGGTGCAAAGATATTTGATACTATTTATTGATAGACTATTGGCGCTTGCCTACAGATGTAGGAGTGCAAAAGTATTTGATACTATTTATTGATAGATTATTGGCGCTTGCCTACAGATGTAGGAGTGCAAAAATATTTGATACTATTTATTGAAATATTATTGGCGCCTACAGACGTAGGGGTGCAAAGATATTTGATACTATTTATTGATAGACTATTGGCGCTTGCCTACAGATGTAGGAGTGCAAAAGTATTTGATACTATTTATTGATAGATTATTGGCGCTTGCCTACAGATGTAGGAGTGCAAAAATATTTGATACTATTTATTGATAGATTATTGGCGCTTGCCTACAGACATAGGGGTGCAAAAATATTTGATACTATTTATTGATAGATTATTGGCTCTTGCCTATTCATGTACGGTGAATGTGATAAGAAATGAGATTAGACATTGATTATTCAAAATTTGGGGAAGTGGCTCTCACTTTAGCTTCAGCTACTGTCTTTGTGCTTAGAGTTTATGCCATTCTCTCTGGCAATGCTTTGGCAGTGAAAATGTCATAAGCTCTACCACACTGAGAATAGAGTTCACTTGGGTACATTCAAGCATGGAAGCAATAATTCAAGGGTAGTTTAAGGGTGCTGTCCTATACTTGCTAGGAAATGAAAATATGTGATACTATTTATTGATAGATTACTGGTGCTTGCCTACAGATGTAGGGGTGCAAAAATATTTGAAATCATTCATTGATAGATTATTGGCGCTTGCCTACTGATGTAGGGGTGCAAAAAATTTGATACTATTTATTGATAGATTATTGGCGCTTGCCTGCAGATGGTAGGAGTGCAAATATGTGATACTATCTATTGTTAAATAAGGAATTTTCCCCATTTAATCACTCTTGCTCAAGTCTGTTTCAGCCACACTGTGTTGTTGTCATCACCACTTCTTCTCGGGTATTCTTCTCAAACAGATTCAACTCCATTCATGCTACAGTCTTTTTTTAAGCTTCATCTACTAGGTAATTGACTGTTTTTCTTTTCTTGTAGAATCTATTCTAAATAACTGAAGAAATCACAATAGCCTTCATAGCTAAACAGATTCGGTTTCAGAGCAATTCAAATATCTAATCCAGTGCTGAGTTTCAAGCATTGCATTTTGAGATTTGTCCAGATATCTCAACGCAGTAATAATTGAATGTTTCCATGAGTGATGATTCTGAATCTCCATCAATAAATCAGATAATAAATCCAGCCAATCCGACTTAGCTTTTTTAAATGCTATCCAATTCTAAACTATTCTTGATTATTTGAAATAAATATCAAATTATGTTGTTTTAAAACTATTTAGTGGACTTTATGCTTTGAAAATTTCTTTTATCTCTGATTGTTTTCTAGGCTAGTTTGCCAGCAGAAGTGTTCATCTAATTGCTATCAAAGAGGATGGAAACTCCAAAACTAAAACTGATAAGATATATAGTAGTACCGGTAGCTTACCTGAACAGAATTTTTGTTTGAAGCTTGGTATTTGATGATCCAGACAAACTGCTAGCTGGACAGTTACTTGAAAAAATATTATTGTTGAAAATGATAGAATAATATTCTTCAAAAGATTATATTGTTTTCATATTGATGCAGGAAATTTGATGAAAATTTCTGTAAACATGATTAGGCTACCAATACACAGTTTCAGTAGTTCGTTGGTATTATAAACCTTTTAATCAGAATTGAAATGCAATAATTTTTGTTTAATGTTGAAATAATAATTGTTTTTTGCTTTTCTACTGGTGGGGAAGGAATTATGCACAAATTCTGGAACGCAGATTTCAGGGTTATACCGGAACGTTTTTCTAAGTATGTCGGGAATTAAAAAAATATTTTTTAGCAACTTTTTATATTGTACTTGTAATTGGGCATGCATTTATGTTGTTACAATTCTTTGTTATATTGTGTTTTTCATGGCATTGATTTAAAAAACGTTATGTATTAATAATAGCAGAAAAATCATTTTCTATTTAAATTCAAACAATGAAAATATATATAGTTGATAAAGTTTCTATAGAGTACAAGTGACCTTTTCAGATTATTTCAAGTCTCAACTTTTGTAATTTTATCGATTGTGGCTATTGTAATTTGTGAATACTGTTTGTATTGACTAGTCTTAATACTTCAAGGCATGATTTTGAAACACAGTTTGTACAATCCACTACTAGGTAGGGCATGCAGTTCTCTGTTACTTCGTTTATTTGTTTTATTGTGTATTTCTTGTCATTGATTTTACCGGACACTTTGTATCAATCATTGTTAAAAAATGTCAGCTCCCACTTCAAACAATTGAAGATATATCTAGTTGATAATGATTTATAATTTAAGTATAATTTCAAGTTTCAACTGCTGTAATTTTATCGATGGTGACTAATGTAATGTGAGAATACTGTTGGTATTGACTTGTCTTGTACTCCATGTGTGGAGTTTTCAAGGCTTAATCTTTAAAAAATTCAAATAATAATAAATAAAAATACAGGATGAAAAGGGCAGAAGAAGGAAGAAGCGAGAAATGTGGGAGGTCTAGGCCACGGGCTTCTCCATCTTTCTTAGTATATTATATTGAATGATCAACATTTAATTTAATTTCCACTTTTAATAATATTTTATTGTTATATAGATAGGAAACATTGTTTTTTAAATGTTATGATTTATTCAAAATTATTTTCTCTTTTGTATGAATTTCATTTATAAAATCTTATACTGGGTTCTCTGCTGTACAAACCGATGGAGAATTTTGAGAGGCTCTTTTTGTCCATCTTGATTTACATCTGAAGTTCTGCTCTTCTGGTGTATTTTGATGATGTTCTCTTTTTGGTGTTTAGGGAGGGGGGTATTGTTTGCTGGAGGGGGGTATTGTTTGCGGTACTGGTTCTATTGTGTTGCTACGGTGTCAGTTTGTAGAATAGCTTTTGATGTCTATTTGTTGTATCAGAGGAGTACTGCAGAAAACCCAGCAAATGAGATTTATATTAAAATATATTCTTTTTAAAACAATTATTATTTATTAATAGAAAATGTGGTCAGGGGATACTGTTTGGTTGGCAGGACAGAGGTGATCTCTGGAGGTACCCCAGGGATTGCCTCTCAACTCCAACACTACTTCCCTCCGTTAATGGGTTGTAGTTAGGAGCAGTATCCACCTCGCGTGGCCCACAAGGCCCCTCCCGGAAGGGGGGCAAGTCAACCTTACGTCCTCGAATGGTGTTGATGCCACACCTCGTGTGGGCTGGGAAACGTACGTCCTGGGTGCCCTCGGTTTGGTTCATCTCTTGACTGGAGGCAGTGTTGAGATGTCCCCTGACGGTGGGATACCACAGTGACTGCGGCCGACAAGGCTCTGGCGATTGGCGAAGTTAGGGACACCCAAAGTTAGTAGACAGATCTATCTGCTACTAATCTTGGTGGTCTCTCACTACCGCTTTTCATGAATTTTTACTATTCTTCCTTTCTGTTCTCAATTCCCTTTTGGGGCCAAGTAATAGGTGTTGTTAATTTTAATTTTTTTATTTTCTCATGTAGGCATCTATTATTTTATCATCCTATACATTTTGTATATTATCGACTGGGTTTGAATTTTTTCAATAGTTTTATAAATCTTCTTTTAGTTTTAGAAAGAATACGGGGGGCTCTTTTCGCATTTTTGGGGGGGGGGGCCTAATTTATGGGGGGAGGGGGGATTGGTGCTAACTTTAGGGGGGGGGGGGTGCGTCATGAGGCTTAGGGGGGGTGGGCACCCCTGATATTCGTATTTGTTAGGAAACATGCATCTCAAGGTAAAAAACCTGTAAGAGATGGCAATACAAAATTATTAAAGATACAGTTTAGTGGAGAATATGAGATGTTATTCCATTTATTGTTAGCCTACCAATAATTTGAAATCAAAATAGTTTTTTTTTGTAGATTACTTCTTGGAGACTCCGTTTAGGGACTAGTTGATGAGATTGTTTGCTAAGAAATAGAAATGAAAAAAGATAAAAAATATGATATTTATCTTTTCATTACACACATTTTTATATAAATCATTTCATAAATAACATTATAATACTTTTTGAAACAGAGAAAATATAAAGAAATTCATCAATTCGTGTCAGAATCTGTGGAGCACTTTAGAAGGATGAGAGCTAAGATGAGAAACTCAAAGATGAGAAAAAAGTGAAAAAGAAAACAGAAAATATAAGGACTTATTTATCCATAAAAAAGGAGTCTGTTACGCAATTACGTAAAAACGCCTTGTTCGATTGTCATTAAATTTTGCATGAATGCCTTGGCCGAGCAAGGTATGTACTGAATACGGTTCGATAGGGCTTTTTGAGCTAAGTGGGATGGTATATACTAGATTTTTGATAAGTTTGTGGGTGGGGGTGGGAAAAATTGACTTTTTCAGTGAGGAGAGAGAGAAAATTTAAAACTCAAATATTGAGATAATTGAAACATACTGTTTCTCATTAGATAAACTGGTAGAGTATAAAACCTCTGAGGACTAACTTTAGAAAAAATTGTGAAAATAATCCCTTTTGAAGCTAGGGGCAAAGAACTGAATTTTACTGTGAAAAATGGTGATCGAATTTTGATCTTTTTTTGTTGTTGGATAATTTCTACTTTTTATGATTCATGTAAGTAGTATTCATATAACTTGGCAGCGTGTAGCAGATGGGTCATGCTACATCTGAACCCAGAATACTGCTGCCAAGTTATATGAAAACTACAGTAAATATAGTTTTTTAAGCCGCTGAAAATGCATGGTAACTCTGTAATAGGTACATACTATTGTGGGGGGGGGGGGGGAGGTGTCAAAAGTTTTAAACTTTTCAAATATGGATTATTGCATTTTTAATCATCAATGATATAGTTATGGGTATGGTTTTCAATAATTATGAAAACTGGGTCAAAAGTGCTACTGAAGTTTATTCGAAAATATAATATCATTTTGATTGAAAAGTGTTGGGCGAGAAGTGAGGTCTACTGTTCACAGAACTACTAGTAATAATAATAATCCAAGTTGAAGTAATACTTATAAGCATTGATGTTTATCTTTGAAAGTTGTAATCCGGAAGCTCAACAAAATTATACAAGGAGCTAGCAGCCCCAGATATTATTCAAACAATGACTGAAATCAGTAGCCAAGCCACTCTTGCTTGCTTTTCGCTAAGGTTTTGCTGGAGCATAATGATTGCCGCTGCTTTTTGCTTACTGTCCATTAAAGTATTAAATCTATCTTTCCGAGTTTAGTGAGTCATGAGCTTTATCCTAAGTATGAAGTCCGTTTATGAGACATGGTAGTAAGATTGAGTTCCTAAAACTCAGGCCATAGCTGCAAGCCATGAAAGTTGCTCTGCAGATAATGAATGTAAAGATAGTGTAATTGGGATTGTCTGCATTCATTGACATGAGAAGAGGAGGACGATGTAATGCCTTGAGGTAGTTTTCTAGTTTCTTAACAGAGATATTATCCATCTTACCAATGTTTGAAAATGCTATATTCCACCCACCAAGCGAGTTGAAATCTTAGAAAAATATCTCATAAAAGTTACAGTATATTTGTATCTAGTTTATAATATGAAGTTACAAATATATCATGAAAGAATAAAACACTGTCAAATGTTGTCAATTCCACTTCTTTATCACTACAGCACTGGACCGCGGTTTCCTGGCTTCACCAGTCACATTTTCAACAGTACTAATACATTGTTTATAAAATAATGTTAACTAATCTTCAAAAGTCGATAGTCAGTCAAATCGATATTTATGGTATCGATTATGGCATCAATATCAAATGTAAATAATTGAAGTATAAGGTATAATAAATTAAAGGTAAAATAAATAGGTATAATTGAAGTTACTAATCTTAAATTAAGCTTACATATAATGGGAATTGTTCTTAACTTGAATGAAAACATGAATTAAGAAATATATATCTAGTAATGGGTTAACCTCTAAATTGCCTTAATTGAAGTTAAAATAATTTTTTTTTTCTCTCAAATACTGAAGATAATCTTAATAAAAGATACTGATTATGATAAATTTATCTTACATTAGAATAAAGGGGGTTGACTCTCACTAATTAAGAAACAAAATTCAACTACATCTAGTAATGGATTCCTTGAACTGATTTAACCTAATTTGAATATTGACAGTGAAAATGATACTGATAATGGAATAAATTAATTATTGAACTTAAGATGCATATAAAGGTAAAATACAATGGGATAACAAATGTTATTTAGTTGGAATGACAGCTGGAAAATTGTTTCTGGATTCTGGAAATTGCTCTTCTGATTTTACAATTAACAAATTCTACTTGTTCATTTAAACTGATTGTATTCTTATCTTTTGTCAAATTGTCTATCTCTACTGCTTCAAGAATATTTAGTAGTTTTCCTTTCTGTCCTATATGAAGAAATTGGGTGTCTGTCTGGCTATTGAAGTTGTGTCCTGTTGCTATTAGATGTTCAGCAAATTTGGAGTTGTCTTTATTTTTCTTCCATGCAGTTATATGCTCTTCAAATCTCTTCTTGAATTTTCTTCCTGTCTGTCCTATGTAGCTGGCATTGCAGTCTCCACAATTTAGTCTGTAGACTCCACTCTTGTCTTCTATATTGATCCTGTCTTTGGTTGAGTTAAGAAGGGTCTTCATTATTGGTTGGGTTTTGAAAGCTACTTTTATATGTTTCTTCTTTAATATTTGGCCTATTTTCTCTGACTTGTCTCCTATATATGGAATAGTGACCCATGTAGATTGATCTGCTTTATTGTATTGGGAGTAAACTGTTTTGATGGTGATATTTTCTTCTTTCTTCTTTTTTAATTTAAAATTGTTTTTTCCTGATACCCATTTGTTTTTGCAATATGTAGTATCTGTTGTAACTCTTGATGGCAGTTGGCTTTGTCCAATGGTATTTTCACTAGTCTGTCCAGCATAGTGTGAAATCCTGCCAATTTCTGGACATGTGGGTGGTTTGAATAGTAAGGAATGGCTATATCAGTGTTTGTTGTTTTCCTGAAAATGCTGAATTCATGTTGGTTATTTTTGTGTGATATTGTGAGATCCAAAAAACTGATCTTGTGATTTTCTTCTATTTCTTTAGTGAAATGTATTGTTTTGTGGAGACTGTTGATGTAGTTATGGAAATTTTCTAATTCTCTGGCAGAAATATTCATGTTTTCATTCAAGTTAAGAACAATTCCCATTATATGTAAGCTTAATTTAAGATTAGTAACTTCAATTATACCTATTTATTTTACCTTTAATTTATTACACCTTATACTTCAATTATTTACATTTGATATTGATGCCATAATCGATACCATAAATATCGATTTGACTGACTATCGACTTTTGAAGATTAGTTAACATTATTTTATAAACAATGTATTAGTACTGTTGAAAATGTGACTGGTGAAGCCAGGAAACCGCGGTCCAGTGCTGTAGTGATAAAGAAGTGGAATTGACAACATTTGACAGTGTTTTATTCTTTCATGATGGAGCTCCACAACATCAACCAAAATTCTACAAATAAGTACAAATATATCACTCTAGAAGGAGGGCTTGCTCCCTAACAAATCCACAAATTAAAATTGCAATCTACAATCAAAAACTTCTATAAGATTTTGAAGATAACACAAATACAAGGACAGCACTAATAAAATTACTATGTAAATTTTGCTACACAACAGGCTTAGAAGGGGAAAAAGTAAAGCATTCTTGCTTTTAAGGTTTCTGGAGGAAAAATGTTTAATTTTTGAAAATGAAAATTCCAATAACAAAAACTGTGTAATTTAGTTTTTCTGCTTCACTTTCCGTGTTTCGGAGGACACGTTAAGCCGTCGGTCCCAGTTGCATATAAAAAAAAGCAGTCGTTAAAAAAAACGGCGAGGTGGAACTACCCGTAAGGGTCTCCCCACCACGAAAAGCCATACGAATTTACTTTTACTTTCAGGAACCCATTGTACCTGTAAAGCAAATTAAGTTATATTGAATTAAAAAACCATACCACTACTCTAGATTTAGTCTCATGTATTTTGAATTACTAAATGGCGTTTATTTAAAGATTGTTTTCATTTTTTTTTACGTATAGTAGCGATGTCGGTGAAATTTCTTACTTGTCTAACCAACAAAACCTTGGAATAGCGGATGGAACAGGAAGTATTACTGACCACTTTTCGCGAAGATTTCGCAACACGTCCGAAAGCATGTTCCAGTTAAGTGAGTAATTTTATAATTTACATTAAAATAATGACAGTAGTCAATTATTGACATAGATCGCAACTTCTTTGCGATCAAGAAATGTATTATTCTTGAATTGTAGTTGAATACCTATCACAACGAGAACGAGACCATTTCCGGTATTGCATTAGAGGCTAGAGCATTCTAGACTGTCGAGTGTTTCTCGCCTAGCTCAAGAACATCACAAATCTACATTAGTGTACAATGACCAAATCCAACAATACCTCATTTTTCAAGATTGGCCAATAATTAACAGAGATATGCTACTTTTTAGGGTGTGCGGTGGTTGGAAGCAAAAAATTGCAACCCGTTCCCAACCACCGCACACTCTAAAAAGTGGCATATCTCTGTTAATTGTTGGCCAATCTTGAAAAATGAGGTATTGTTAGATTTGCAATAAAAATATAAAAAAAAGTTATTCTAGTCAAATTTTTATATCATTAGCCATTATTAATTTAATCCTGTTCACAGATTTTAAATGGCTGCCATTTTGTTTTTTAAGTCGGGAAATTTTGATGAATTTTTTTTAGATTGTTTTAATTGTTATAAAGCTGTATGCAAAATTTCAAAATTATACATTCAATGGTGTTCGAATAAAAAAAATAATACATGAAAAAACAAAATGGCGGCTGTTTGAGTAGCTGGGGACTTTAGAAAAATTTTATTACAATATTTACTTTTGTTAGTGGTCCAGAAACACTGACTAGAAGTATTGGTAGAGAGTTCCGAAACACTCTGTATAATAAAATAATACACACATTGAAAAAATAATCAAGCAGTGGACAGAAAACTCTAAAAAAGCTTAGAAAAAGACAAAACTCAAATCAAATTAACAAATAATAATCAGAATAAGAATTTTCTTCCTGATGATGAAACTCACATGAGTCTGAGACTTCTCCATGTATAAAAATATGAATGGTGACGCATTGAGGTTTTTAATGGTGGACCTACAGTTTTAGGTGGGTTCCGAACCACTGGTGGTTCAGGTCAGCTAAAGCTGATATCATATCATCGCAGCTGGTAACTTAGTACTCTTCCAAGTGTATTCTAGGCACTAAAAATTTAACTTATTTATCGTTAACCTGATTTTTGTTTACTGTTATTATAGAACAGTAATTTTGTCAATAAGGTAACTGTGCTGCTGTAATTTGTAAGATCAGCGCTCTTTCAGAATCACTCTATATTTTAGTATTATTGTCTGAGTATTCAGCCTATATTAAATTTTCTGTTCAATGAAAATCCACCTCCTGCTTTTATTGAGTGGATGAGTCCAATAGCATCACCAAATGGAAATGAGCTCTGGCAAATCCTTTCCATTCCAGCTGTGAACTCGCTTTTCATCCCTTTTTTCTTTCGGGTCAGAGGTGATTCTGACCTTTTCGACAGTTTACTTAAAAGTAGATAGCAGAATGAAGATCAACCTTCCTCGAATCGAATGTAGGGGTTGTCCAGGCGATAAGAAGCACCCTCACGCTCATCGTATTTTTTCTTCAATGCCCGATAATCTCACTCTGCGACTTATAGAAGCGACTCTTCTGGAGTGCACTTTAATTCGATTAAGCTCATTCCTGTACTGGGTTCCCCTTTGCAACGTTTTCGAATAAGTCCTGTTCAGAGCTGTATAATAATTTTTTTCTCTTTCAAATTAGATAACTTTAGTACACTATAAATCCTTTTTGTATTCGTTTGTGAGAGGAATCTTTTGCAGTTATCCTTTTATAATAGAATCCAGGTATATTTCCAATTTGGTGCTATAATCCCTTCAATTGAATAATACCACAATCAAGTTTTTACGCCTTCAATTTCTCTATTATTCGTTGATTCTGATAATGATAATAATTATTATCCAATAAAATTATAAATTATATAATCGATTGAATAATATTGTGTTAGGGAGAGATTGGCCAATCGCTGAGCGTGGTGTCAGGGCGGCGATCGATCAAATGAACAATAAAAAAATAATTTAGAATATAAATATTCCAAACAAAAAGAAAGCATTAAGAAAAATGACAGGTGCAATATCATTTAATAAGAATTTCTAACCGAAACAAGGACACTTCATTTTTATTAATAAGAATGATAATTTTTTTAGCAAAGACCTGTCTGAGCGTAGGAACTTTAAATTCAACAAATAGACATTTGCTGGGATATAATGTGGGTTCTTAAAGCTGCTCTAATTAAATGTTTCTGTAAAGTGAATTATGAAGTGACTTATATGAATAAAAGTGACTTATTGTGAATTATGAAGTGACTTATAAAGTGACTTATTGTATTTCTATAGTTTTTATATTCTTCTTTTAGTGTCGCAACATGAGGTTGATTTTTTCATTTTCCTACAATTTTATCTCTTTTTTGCATTGCACTTACCATGCTTAGAGTTATCCATTTTTTATGGGCTTCCTTTTATGTGATAACTGTATAATATCCGTGTGTCTGTCAAGGTAAGACTTGAGTTTATTGATAAATATGTCAACTATTTCATCAATGTTATCAAGATTCCTAAGCCGTCCCAATTTTGATATTTCTTCTTTTAATGTTTCAAAGTTAATTTTTTCCAGTTAAGTTCTATCTGGCGTATTTTTCTCGAATATATCAGAGGTGCACTTTATATGGAAAGAAGTGCAGTAGTGGTCAGTGATATTAGTTTTGATTATTGCTGCGAATGTATCGTCCATTTTGACAGATCTTGATTTGAAAAATATGTGATCTATACAAGTATTACTATGGTTTTGTGATCGTGCAGTTTTATTTATATATGATTTGAAGCCATTAAGTTGCATTACAACAAGATATTCATTACTCAAATTATCATTTCCTATTATATCTATGTTTATATCGCCTATTTTAATTTGTTAAGTTCATTAAATTTTTGTCTGTTTCTAAGCTAATTCGAAAAATTTTTCCCCACTATTAGGTCATTTTAATACAAGAAATAATAGTTATAAGCACTATTTAAAAAAATTGTTTTTTGCCTCATAACTTTACAATTATCAATTCTATTACAGTTGTTCTCATAATAAATCATCTAAATAAAAGTTTAATAATTGACTATGTGTCAAGCCAGTCTCCAATTCAAATCATTACAGTACAATGTTCAAATTCTCAACCACAAACTTCTATTGAACAAATCTATCTTCAAATGACCAATCATTCAAAAGTGGTAAAATAATTCAAAGTTTTTAACATCACTCAACTGTATATCAAAACTCTAATACTGGATATCTTCAAATACAAATTTGTATTGCTTTCTAACATCCAACACCTATAAAACTAGGTCTGCTTTGAATACTGGTATTGTTGTTCCTCGATTATTAAAAACATTCACCACCACATCTATGCACTACAAAATCAATATCCTCTTTTCCAATTTACCTGAACATATAAAAACCCTGAAAATAAAAGAATTGATCATTTTAAGAGTATTGTGAATGAGTGGATTTTAAGTACAAGATGTGAGGAGTTGGAAGAATATGTAGTCGCTATATATGCAGATTGAAGAATGTGTGCGGTGTTGGTGTTTTGGTCTTTATCAGTGGAATTACATACTGTTACGGGTTCTAATAGCTAAAATAAGGCTGGCAAACACTAAAGCTCACACTTGCACTTTATTTACACAAATTAGTCTATTTACGCAAATTAATTGTAAGTTCAATTAATTAAATAAAAACAGATCATCAAATGACAAGCTAGTACTTATTTTCAGTAATTATCTCAAGAATTAATGAATACGTAATTACAGGCTGATCAATAATAAAAGGAACAAGAGTCCAATAAACTGTACAATAATGCAGAAATAAATTATAAAAAGAGCAACTAATCACTTACAAAAACTCAGTCCAATTCGTTATTTGACAGTCCCCAATAATATCAATTAACACAACGTCTTTAAACTATCAGTAAGCTGCATAAACAGCAAACACTTGTCTCTGCACTTCACACTGTCTAAAGACTGAATAAAGCACTGTTTACTACACTGGCACTGGATTGTCTTTCTCACGAGATCTGTAATACAATCTGTCACACGGGTTTGTAAACTAACTGTGTGGTTCATGTGGACTCCTTTATATAGTTGTTGTAGTTGTATAATTCAAAGAATTGAAATCACTAGACGCTTCGAGAAGGCCACTGAATGCTTGGAATATAGACCTCGATTGTTCAGGAAGAATGTAGAAATCTCGAGAAATCAATTGAGTGAGAGAGTTGCAGACTTGAAGAATAAAAGTGACAAAGACATGTGAAGAGCAAGAGAATGAAGATCGGTCAAAGTCACGTCCAACCATGAAAACAATAGAATGATATAAATAGAACAAGTGCGTGAATAACTGCTTGTTTGCTTCCGTAACAATACTCTGTGTAAACGTTTGTTGTACTTCTATTGTTGTTTACTTATATTGGTGTATTGTTCTTTTGTTAGTACTTTTTTATTTTTGAATTATGAATGTGAGAAGTGTTCTGTTTTAGTTAGCTTGCAGGTTGAATTTTTCGGGTACTGAAATTGTTATACTTTATTTTATATTGAGAACTCGCTCCTCACCCACAGGCTTTCGCTCATGTGAGGAGCCTTCTGCAAGGGTATTTTTAGGCATTTTATTTTGTAATGATGTATAATGAAGAAGAATGAACTTTATTTCAATTTCAAAAAGATTTTCCCGTATCAGTTCGGGGAAAACACTGTCAAGTTTTCCGCAACGGAATGAAAATTGAAAACAAACGATGAATTGCGAATGCGAATGTGGTTTGAATATTGTTCTTTATTGCGTTCCTAGAGCAAGGGTCGCATGGACAAAAAGTGCACTAAATGAAACGGCAGGAAGCTGAGAGCAACCGCAATAGAAGGGTATTCTAATTCTTTTTGTTTCAATTTAAAACCAATATAGTACATCGGTCATAAAATAGCCGTTATCATTCCATTAGTTATTGACCGAGTCAGGGTGAATGAATTCATTCTAAATTAATTTATTTTAATGAAGATTTAAAATTAAAAAAACATAGATTTGCTTCTATATTGGTTTTTGCATCTCATGGACTAAGAAATATTAGTTTATTTATACTGTCAATTCCTCTTCAATTATCTTAATCCACTTAATTCCAAATTATGCTATCACATAAAGCTTTGTATAACACGCTGATGGATACACTGTGCTGGATACATCTAGTGACATGTCAGAGGAGTGAAGATAGACAATATTTAAAAATAGAACAACAATAGAGGCAAATACAAGAAATTCAATTCAGTTTAAATGTGGAAATGTCTAAATAGATACATCAATATGTTTTTGTCTAAATAATCTTCATTGAGATTGTTGGAAATGAATGATTATGCTATTATATTGATGCTCCATTCTAATGAATGAGCACCTTTAGGTTGAATGCTTTCTTTTCTATAGATGCCATATTATCTGCCATACAGAGTATCTTAATATCTTAGAATATCTTGTGCGGTTTCACACCAAAGCTGGGTCGGGCCGGGCCGAGCGGAATCCGCTTGCGCACTAGATATGCAGGATTTAGATGGGAGCATTCAAATACCACGCCGGGCGGATTTGTGCAGTCCTCCCTACGGCCGTAGCTGAAAATGATCTTTGTAATAACTCCCAAAACATTACAGATTTTTATTGAATGAATCGTCACAAAATCAATAACAAGTGGAATTTTGAGCTACAGAGAAATTAAAAATCTCAAGATCATCTACCACGGACTAGACTATATATTTTTCTAGAATATTCTGGATCTTTCTATCATCCGTTCAATTTTAATAGGTTCTATTGAATAGTTTTATTAAATTAACTTTCGAATGTAGATAAAATTGATTGATTTTTTAATTATTCAGTGAATTATATTTCCATGTTTCAGCAGAACCCATTATATTAATGACTTTGAAAGATAAAATTGGTAGAGTTCGTCTATTTAGTTGGAGTGTTGAGGATACCCTACATTTTTAAATATGAAATGCATAGCGTTTGAGTAATTTCATGAGGCAATAAATTCAGTTCCATATCATAATATAGGCTCCCATTGTTTTGTAATATGAATTTGTATAATGAATTTACTTCCGGTCGGTTCACTACAAGAGCGGCAGTTCCAGGTATTGGAGACCCTTTTCTGACCCTTTGATGAATTTTATGCGCGTTTAGCATGACACCATCTTTTACAATAACACTATTGACCCCTCTATCTAAAAAAAAAAAACAAGTTTAAGTGACAGATTTGTTATTTTATATTCTCCCATAACACGTGATTTGATGTGTTTGTAATCAAACTTATCAAATTGATAAAAATAACATAAATAGAATAAATTCTACTTTTTTGTGCTCACTACCAGTCCAAACTGAACATCATCATCATCATCATCATCATCATCATCATCATCATCATCATGATAGTATCAAAACAGTTCACAAACAAGTTATATTAGTACTTGTGATTGTGATTATTGCAAAATATGATGGACATTTTTACTACTAGAATTTAAATTTAGTTTTTAAATTGCTATGCAACAGGCTTCTGGAGTCTCAAAAATATTTGTTGAAAAACATACATATTCATCATAATATTTCATCATTAATCGGTCATCATTCATCAGAATATCATTCTTGACAGCTCTACTGCTAAAATTATTAGTATGGGGCAATTCATCAAAACGAAACCTTGATAGGGTGTTTAAGATCCAAAAGAAAGCGGTTAGGTGTATAGAAAGAGTAAATAGATTAGATTCATGTAGGCCGTTGTCCAAGAGACTTGGTCTCCTAACTGTACCCTGCTTGTATGTGTATGAAGCACTTTATATGTAAAAACGAATGAAATTAACCAAAATCTTGACGTACCGTACACGATTATAATACAAGAAGCCGAGGAGATTATCACTGGGTGAGTCACAATAGAAGCTTATTCAAACAAAAACCTAGTTATATTGGTAGGAAACTCTACAACAAGCTACCGCTGTTTTTAAAGAGTCTTAAAAATATAGAAATATTTAAAAAACAATTGAAAAAATATTTAGTTGATAAAGCTTTTTATAGTGTATAAGAGTTCCTTTCACATCAAAATTAAGCCTCACCTCAACTAATTGATATAGTAATTATGGTATCTAGTGTATAATTGTTGATCTGACTTGTCTTATACTCCTTAGCTGGAGCCTCCAAGACGTAATCTACAAAAAAATCATTATGGAGGTTTGAAGTATTCCTTCGTTTAACACAAACCAACAATGTTCTAATAAAAACCTCGATTGCATTTAAAATTAGCTATAGTCAATACTTCACAGTTGTGTGTAGTCCTGAAAAATAATCAGTGAAATTGCACATACCAAACTCCAAGCCAAAATCCGCAACTTTTCATAATTCCTAGCGTTTCTTTACTTCTTACAATATTAAACGTTTTATAACTAAAATAAAGGGAACTGAGTGAAAGGGATCTTCTATCAACACTAATAAAACAATTATTGGATTCAGGATTTGATTCAGTTCGAAAGAGACAAACGATTTGATGACAGAATGAATTATTGAATAATACAGAGCGAGATAGCGAGAACGATGTTAGGAAAAAACGATGTTAGGTTTCACCATTGGGGGTGGAAATAGCTGGGATCTGATTACCCATGGGAAACAAGACATGCTAAACTGGTTGACAAACAATGACCAGTGTAACGTTTTTCAACGTGAATGAGTGCACATTGTCAGCGTCCGTCACTTTCATCTGAAAAAGAGTTGTAGCAACGGGACTGATCGGAATGTTTACAAACACATGCCGACATCCATTTCAGGATTTTCATTGGGAAATGTTTTCCGCTAAATCTTTTTTCGAGGATCTATTCTACAAACGACTTTGTCAACTGAAATCGATTAAACTCCTCTCAATGCACATCAATTTCCTTGTTGATACATCTACTGATTGCATACTATTGTGCATAGGTAATGAGATAGATTTATGACAGTGGAAATGCCAGCTCTAGTCAGAATCGAACATATCCAACTGCTTTGTATGCATGCGTCTTCAGAGTAGCGTCATTAACGGTATTATTTTTGGTATGCACATAATTTCTTCATGTGATGACTTTAATCATCAAGACCAAATATAATAAAAATATATCTCACTGTTACTCTAATCTATAAAAAGAGGTATACTCTATACTTTATTTCTCTTCCAAGACTACTTCTGCGGGAAAAGAGTAACAGAAGAAATATATTCACACTTTTAAAAATGTCTATGGTTCACTTTTTCACTACAAAAAATATGAACAAACTGAACGTTTACTAATTTTTCTATGACATAGTCCAAATATTGAACAAGATAGTGAAATAATTAGAATAGAATAATTATTTTTGACAAAACAAATACAATACAAGCTTTAATAATAAAAATAAGCTTGACTTTTAAAAGCCGTCAGCTGAATAACTAGTGGTATAATTATATCACATTCTATTAAATCAAATATATTCTACAATGACAGTTGTTCATAGATTTTGATCATAAATTGGGATCAAATCAAACTTCTCATTCCGACAATTTTTCTACATAATTTTTTTACATTAGACTTGAAGGACACAATAAAAATATACGGTTGCGTTTGTTGTTTACCTTCATAAAGAATTTGCTACAGAGAGGAATTTGTTGAAATGAAAAGTAGCTTTGCCATTATAATGAAAGATTACACCAAATTAATTCACTAAAAATTCGTTATGTAGAGAATATTGTTGGACAGAAGCTCCACTCATTTAAAAATAAGAATAAAAATATACTAAATAAAATACACTAAATTAAAATACACTAATAAATACACTAATAATACACTAATAAAATACACTAAATTCTTTATAACGACTCATTCAGTTATTTCACCCATTTATAATTCACAACTTTATATCACAATAATTTACCATTCATCCTACCGCCAGATAGCGTCTAATTTCAAGCCCTTCCATAATTTTCCTAACTTTTTGTATGAATATCATATCATTCTTCTCTTGTTTGTAATCTTTTTGAAGAAAAAAGCGTGATTTTGTAACAAATTTGAGCTGCAGGTTACGATGATTGGTCAGATAACATGAATTCTGTCCAGTTAGTACTTCACATTTTATTCAGAATAAATTGAAAAAGAAGTATTTTTGAGAAAATTCAAACTGCAGATCCGGATGATTGGTCAGCTAACGCAAAATCTGTCCAAGAGATTATCCAGGCTTGGCTCAGGAGCAATTTACTGTCAACATATCACAAAAAGGAAACAGAATTCAGTCCGATGGGACTTGATTAAGTCCCGGGAAGCCGGAATGTTTGGTATCCCTTTCCTTGCAGAACAATGGCGATGCCGCTGTGGTACTCAACTGGGACATTTTGGCCGGTCTCCATTGTTCTGAATCAGGCCTTATGTATGTCGGTTGACGTCCTTAGGGCGAACGATAATGTCGGGGATGAGGAAATGGATTTAGGCTGAGTCCGTCGCATGACACTTTGCACGCACAGAATGGCCAAATATGAAAAGGCATGTTGGAAAAACCGAATGTTTCCCTCATAACATTGTTCTGAGATCTGCCATTGTTTGCTGACTTCATTAAAATGGTCTACAATGTAAGACTGCAATATCTAAAATTCAAATTAATGCAGCCTAGCATTTATTGAAGTCGTAGTTGAAACTAAGGCTTTTTCTAGGGGCGCAACCAGAATTTTTTTGGGTTTGACTTGAAAATATTTTGGGAAATACCTGAAAAATGGTCTTCACCTCCCATAAAAGACACAAATACAGATATTTTTTAGTATTTATTACTTTATTAGTATTTTTGTAGTATTTTTTAGTGTTTTCAGCATTATTTGAGAAATTCGGGAAGATACTATAATCCTCTTTATTCTATAATTGAGTGGAAGAGAGGGCCTTGAGTCATAACTCCGCCCTCAATAAAGGCAATTTGTCTCACAAGTTAGTTTGAAGTGACTGACAATTGAATAAACTGACAAATATACATAAACAGAATTTATTAATTTCGAATTCCTTTAATTGCTATTACTTTATACTGAAGACTTCCGCAATGGCGGATATTGACAACAGCATTGAACAGCTGATGGGAATCGATGAATGCTACTGTACAAAAATATCTGTCACCACCGGGAATCGAACCACGGACCTCTCAATTGCCGGTTGAGCGCCCTTAACCATCTAGACCATGGAGACCTTTCTGCACAGCAGCATTCATTTTAACTTGGCCATATCGGCTCGTATCTCACAAGTTAGTTTGAAGTGACTGACAATTGAATAAACGTCTTCTTATGTATATTTGTCAGTTACATGACACTAATGTACCACTACACATTAATGCACCACTACTGTATCACTACACTATCTATTGCCAACGTCTCATCTCTTAATCTATTTTATAACTAAGGACTTGGAAAGTGATCAGTTATATGACTCATGATGATGAAAGTCAATAGTTGTGGTGTGCAGTGGGAAATCTAATTATCTGAGCCAATGTGTTTACCAAACAGTCCGCCAAAATAAGGGATATTTGATTTTCATTTAGAAATGAAAACAATCAATCAGAGTATCTCCATATTATTTGTCAGTATCTGGGTGAGATTGGGACCGAAAATGATGAGCACACAGTTTTATTTGTTCAATTCAATCCTGCTGGTATTCAGGTATCAATCTTTCTCCTTCCCCAGCATGTAGTTCCATAGCCAGATCTGTCGTTTTTGCCTCACATGAAGTACGACCCCGTAGCAACCAAATATACTTTGCTTTTTGAGCGATAGTTACTGGTAACTGATGACCTGACAGGAAAATGCTGGCTCGGGAAAGTCACCGCGGTGAGTGAGAGGGTCCATTGTGGCCTTCCTTCTCTATGGTCAGACTCATCCATCATGGGATAGCTACAAACATGCACAGTGCTTGTTTGAAAAGTAGCCCTTATGTAGGAGGCATGTAACCCACGGATATCAGAGAAGGAAGTTCATTTGATAATAATAATAATAAAAAATAATAACAGGAGACCCTTTCCTCGAACAGGAAAATGGATATGGAAAATCTAAAGAAGGAAGAAAGAATAATAGTTAGAAAAATACTTGGACCAAGGCGTACCGAGAACGGATATAGATTACAGAGAACGTCGTAAGTTGAAGAATATTCTAATATAGTGACAGACATGAGGAAAAGGCGCCATCGATTTTATGGTCGCATTATAAGGCTTCCAGACCATAGACTAACAAAAAGAATTGTAAACTATGGCTATAGTAAAACAAGCCGTCACTTGTCAATGGAGGAGAATGGATACAAAATGTTAAAAAAGACCCAGTACTGGCAAAATAATAATAATAATAATAATAATAGTAATAGTAATAGTAATAGTAATAGTAATAGTAATAGTAATAGTAATAGTAATAGTAATAATAATAATAATAATAATAATAATAATAATAATAATAATAATAATTAATAATAATAATAATAATATTTCAATATAGTGTGACCTGGCTGGCTCAGGTCTGGAGTTATCAGGTCGCACCTGAATAAGTTTAGGGCCTCTGTCGTCACATTCAAATCACAGTAGGCCTATTTACATTAATAAGCCCTACATAGTCAAGCAATGCTTGGTAGCATTCAGCATGCTAGAAATCTTCGTAAATATGAAATTTACTAAAGTAATCATAAATTAATGCTGCAACAACTTATAAAACATTAAAAAGTTTTCAACCATTTCATTTTCAAAGGGAAAACAGATCAAGCTATAAAAGCCTGATCAAGTAGAATAATTTATATTACAGTGCTAAACATCAGGCCATCAACTATTGAAAAACTCTTAAAAAAATTGTTTTGTAGATCTTCCCTCTCCTTTTAGTCTCCCACTCTACTAATAACCCCCTCACCCACAGCACAAGGTATCAGTTTGGACCTTACAAATGCACAATGCATTTGGACCTTAATGCACAATTTTGTCACTAGTAAAAAACACAGCTAGAGAAAATGCAGACTGAATAACAAAATCTATTTCATGAAGTTTAGGCTATAAATCGATATCTGTAAATAGTAAAATAGGCACTATGAATCTTAAGGAAGATTTCATCTTCTCTGTCTTAAAAAGGACCGTTGAATGAATTTGTTTGTTTTTCGGTTAGAAGAATTGTGGTTACTACAATTATACAAAAACCACAATTTCTCTAACCAAAAAACCAACATCGCCGATCTAGGATGCCTTGAAGATGAGTTTCCATTACTCGAAAACGTTCGGCCAAGAGTGAGTTCAATTATTATTTATTCACAATTAAAAATTGAATAGTCATTCAATAATGTCTTCAAAAATTGAAGTCATTAAATTTACAATAAAAAGTTAATATTAACAACGCAGATCGTTATGGAACAAGAAATCCAAGAACTGATTATGGTATTGATCTGTGGAACTGGAACTCACTTCAATTTCGCGATTCATATTGACAGAGGTCTGACAGAGACTTGAAGGTCCATTAATAGGCGAATCTTAATTGCTATTAGATTTTCAAGAACTATTGAACATTGTGAAAGATTGTACATTAAATCATCTTCACATACAATATGTTTCTTACATTCAATAACTTAATCAATCATCTAATCTTTTAGTCTTAATTTACATCACTTTACAGATTATGTGGCCAATTTACATTATTACATTGTGGTTATGTGTGTTTACATTATTATAATTATAAATTATTTAAAATAACTGTTATTAAATGACATCGATGTAACTGTATCATTTCTGAAGTAGCTATTTGAAACAGCATTTAAAACGTCTTGTTCTGTGACCAGATATTTCAAGCTGTGGAAACCGGGAAAAATAAAACCGTTCGTAAATTAAACGGCAGTTGAAAAAAACAGAAATTAAATGCAGTTCAAACGACGAGATTCGCGCCATTTTCGCAGTTCTGCACGTCTATGGGAAGATTCAATCACGTCATTCAACTCGGGCGTAATGGGCAAAAACGTCAGAAGTCAGAAGCCCACTCAACAGATGTCCATTTACGCCTCCTGCTCAAATGCTTATTCGCACTATCAAGCCTCAATCATTAACTCTTACTCGCTCTATCACGTTATTCCTCTCTTTCTCCATCTCGTTCACTCTCTCTCAGTCACTTATTCTCTCGCACACCCACCCCATCATTAGTTCACTTTTTTGCACATTAAAGGAATCCTCCACCTTACCACGGCTCGCTCTGTTGAGGTAGAATCGCCACTTTTTATTCGCCACTATTTCGGCCCATTTAACGTCATAAACAATCCGCCACTATAATCTGCCAGTGAGAAGTGATAAAAGCACTCGACGCCGAATAATTTACTCTGCAGAAATGAGCTCTGCTTTTTGCCTTGAAAATATTATAATCTGACGACTGCCGGTGACTGGTGAAAGAGATTAAGACTAAGTAATTTTTCCAGGCAGCTGGGTGCTCTGTGGAAATCTCGTAAGAAAAATTGTTTCTAATTCCAGAAGTAATCTTGGAAAACTCGGGGAATGAGATGTATAATTTCAAAGAGATTTAGATTTCTCACATTTTGACGTGGTAATTGTGCGAACTGTTTATGAAAACCTTCGTTTCACTACGTATCCATTTGGATACATAGAATTTAATAGAATTTTTTACGTAGAATTATTATTTTTACATAGAATTTAATAGAAAAAGTGGGCGGAGATGGAAGATTAAAATATAAACAGTGTAAAATGTGTCCTGTAATGTGCGCTGTTAATATAAATGTGTGATTATGATAAATTACACTTGTTATTTTCTTCCATAATCGAGGACTTGAATTTGTGTGTTTTCTTATGGTTAGTTGCACTAAATTCATTCATTCCAATACGGTTGATTTAAAATCATAAAAATCATAGAATCATAAAAATAGTTGAGAACTGGAGTGATTATGAAAAATTGAACTTATAATAATTTTTTCAAATTCAATTCAAATGATTTTTTATTTTGTCCAAAATACATTAACAGTTTAGCCAAAAGAAATCATAGAGATAGGTCAATCTTAACTTAACAAAAATATCATCAAATTAAGTATAATTCATCAAATTCAATAACATAGATGTACCAATGTATCCTTAGCCTACTGAAAAACAAAACTCACAAAATATTTTGGAAAAAATAAAAATACTTAATTCAAATTGTACTTAATCATACTTTGTTTTATTACATTTAATATAAAACTATGTCAAACTGTGTTGATATTTTGCTGTCATCTTGGGTAGAATACATCATTGTTTTGAGTAAGTTGAGAGTTTTATGTTGTGGAACTCTATAACAGTTGATGAGACTCGTCAATTCCAAGTTTTCATTGAAGTGATTTTTTACACATTTCCAGCTATACAGTGTTCAAAATATGGAAATGGAGGCCACCAAACAGATTCAGTGCTCTAATAGGAATGTAGAATTGACAAACTTTCATCCTTCTTTAATTTCACATAATAATTCTTTTCAAATCAAAACTAGACTACTTCTCCCTTATTTTAAAATGGGAAACAGATTTCATACAATTTATACTTCTCACAGTACTCGAAAGTTCAAAACTTGGTAATACAAATGAGGAATCGACAAACTTTCGTCCTTGATCTATTTTATTATTATTTTTGAAACCAAAATTATTTCCTGGGAGAGAGATTTCCATTGTACTGTTACGAAAGCAAACAAGCAGTTAATCATGCACTTGTTCTATTTACATCATTCCATTGTTTTCATGGGCAGACACAGCTTGAAATTTGATTCTTTTTGTTCTCTCTTGTTAAATGTCTTTCTCACTCCTATTCTTCAAGTGTACAACTCTCTCACTCAATTGATCTTCTCGTCAATTCTACATTCTTCCTGATCAATCAAGAATTCCAAGCATTCTTGAAGATTCGAGAAGCCGCCAATTCTTGGAATTATACAACTACAACAGCTATATAAAGGAGCTCATGTGAACCACTGAGTGAGTCTTACAAAAGCTTGCATGACAGTTTTTACAAAAGTCAGATTGTATTACAGATCTCGTGAGAGAGACAATCCGTGCCAGTGGAGAGAACAATGCTCGATTCCACTGTAAAGTGCAGAGACAAGTGTTTACTGCAGCTTTCTAATAGTTTAAAGACCTGGATTTCTTGTTCCATGACGAACTGCGTTTTTAATATTAACTTTTCAAGTAAATTCAACGACTTGCAGTCAAATTTTTATTAAAAATAAGTAGTATTTCACTTACTTTGTAGGCCAAACGTTTTCGAGTTGTTGAAACCCATCATCAAGTCATTGAATTCACTTGAAAAGTTAAGTTTAAAGACGTTGTGTTAAGTGATATTATTTGGGACTGTCAAATAACGAATTGGAGTGTGTTTTTGTAAGTGAATAGTTGCTCTTTTTATAATTTCTTTCTACATTATTGTACAGTTTATTGGGCTATTGTTTCTTTTATTATTTATCAGCCTGCAATTACTTATTCATTAAATCTTTTAAATAATTACTGAAAATAAGTATTAGCTTGTCATTTGTTGATCTGTTTTTCTTTATTTATTGAACTTACAATTAATTTGTGTAAATAAAGTGCAAGTGTGAACTTTAGTGTTGCCAGCCTTATTTTAGACACTAGAACCCGTAACAGTACTATTTCACACAATACATATTCTTCTTTCCTCTCACTATCATATCAACAAGGGAAGCTAGAAATAAAATTTGAATCACAATGCATGGAACTTCAAAAACTGACTCTACTCTATTAAATTTCAGTTTTCCAATTTTCTGACGCTGACAAGTTAGGGGTGACTGTCAGTATGCAATGCGCTGAACTGGTCGGACGCAAACTCGCCGGAATACATTGCACATTAGTCATTTTCAGTCCACTGTGTCCACTTCACACAAATGTTGACCATCTGGTTGTGGAACACACCTATGTGGAAGTTTCCATGGCAAAGTGTACTTTTTGATTACGGCTCGCCTATTTGTCGCTGTTTTATCTCACCTACTCATCTCTCTCCCTCATAACTTCTCTCTCTTTCTCACACTCTCTCTCACTCGCACTTTCTCTCTCTCTCTCTCTCTCTTATTCTCCTGATGCCCCTCCTCATCAAAAACACTCCACCCACCATTATCATGGAGTCACTCTACCGAAATTAAACTTTCTGTCGGGCCAGAGCCAGGTATATGTTTCATACGGGGAAAATCGCTTGTTTGTTCGTACCAGCTGCATATGAATTTCTAACTGCTCTTCCTCGTATTGCAAAATTTCACCACTATACTCATAGCACAAAGCTCTAATACCCTTTAGCACAAAATAGCTAAATTTCATGACTAGACAATAGCACAAAGCTTTATATGATTCAACATTAATATTCACTCGTATACACTTTTTATACCATCTTCTCAACTAGACGTATGAGTATGGCAGCTTATTAATACAAGTTAAGTAACGCGACAACGTTGCTCAATTTTTAACAAATTTATTGTCACAGCAACTTTTACAAGATCAAAATTGGATAAGATCAAAATCGGATAATTTAATATACATTTGAGTTAAGTGCGAGTCTTCTCTCCACGATAGAGTAGGAGTATGCTGGACTTACTTCTGAACGGGAAAGCGGTGGGAACTGGCACTGAGAAGCCGTACTGGGAAAGTAGATAGTTTCCACGAAACTATAGCTGCTGAGCACGGATGTAATCAGGATGTAACTTACATAACTGAATTATTGATCAATTTAAAAAAAAACATTTTTGAAAAATCAAATTTTAAAAAACAAAATGGACTTGAAATGAAAAAAATATTCAGAATGTTAACAATAGAGGCTCTCATTCAAATCTTCAAATTTGTAGATTACAATGATTGCAAATTTGATTAGATCTCACATAGCATAACACATGTTACATTGTACATTGAAGCATGTTTGTAATAATTATTTTAACCTAAAAAAAGCCAAAACAATGGTTTAATTGGACAAAATTGATGAATAAAGGTATTTGTAAACAATAAAATTTTGCACAAAACAAAAATGTTGTACATATGTGACCACTCATAAGACAGGTGAGCCTGCTGGAGTGTTAATTTTTGTTTTCGCAGCGAGATGGCCCGCGGCGAGTTGGTACGGCGCCGAGTTGTCCCATTCCGGTAATGGACTTGTATACTAAAATAATAATAATTAAAGCTAAATGAATGTTTATCAGTATTAAAGTACTACAGGGGTATTTGCTTTTCTTTGCTGATGATACTCCCATGAGTCTGAGATTTGTGCGTGGCTAATTATAGGTGCATGAATATGCCAGACTGCACTGGAATAGAACCCGTGACCACAGCAGTAGAAGGCAGTCGAAGATAAGCACCCTTACTGATTACACCATTGCGGCTGCTATTGTAGTATCACATGTCATAACTGAAATACGTAATAGTAATAATTTTACAAAAATTGTATAAATTATCACAAAAATACCACAGCACAATCCCTCGTTCAATAAATTGATGCTTGAAGGCAAGACATCCTTATTCTAGCTTTAGCTCGCAGTTTTCATGTTGCAGGAAATATGTGTTGTATGTATGAATTTGAAATATCTATTTGAGAGTGATTATTTCATTTGAATGCCAGGTCTTGTAAAACCCATCACTTACAAAATATACAATTTACAAATTATTTTCACTAGTAGTTGTTGAAGAAAGAAAAATGTACTAAGCTAACTGAATGAACATGAATAAGATAAAACTGTCATTGAGAGTATTATTAAACGAACATAATATTTTCTTTCTAGCAGGGAAAAAGCAATTGAACGCATGTTGTCCCAGGTTTCTGGGATCTTGGTAATAGTGCTAAACTACTGATTAAAACCAGTAGTTACGGCTAGAAGACAAGGAACGTACTTCATATGTGAATAGTCCATGATTATCATCATTTTATTTTTTAAAACTTGCATCCCCTGGTCTTATTATAATAAATATAATGACATTTTTATTTTATGTAAATAAGAGGTGCGTAAAATATTTATTCTTCGCCGAACAAGTTGGCTAAAGGGGGCTGATTCATAAACGATGAATACAGCTCTACCTCACAATATGAGCTTGTGAGATTTCACTCTGGTAAATTAGGCTCTTGTTCAGAGTTCCCAAAGAATTCTCTTCTTCTCTCAGTTATTAAATTACTTTGAAATTTTTCTTTTCATGATTACGAGCTTCAGCTTTTAAATTTGCACATTATTTCTGAGAGAAGTGATAGGAGCTGTGCAGAGGAGAAAAACAATGGCAGAATCATGAAGTGAAGAAATCGGGAGAGAGTGAGAGAGAATAAAGGTCGGTGAGGAGAAGGGGAGAGTGTGTATGTGAGTTTGTGAGAGAGAGAGAGAGAGAGAGAGAGAGAGAGGGAGAGAGAGAGGGAGAAAGAGAGATAGAATGATAGAGAGAAAAAGAGAGATTTACACTTAAACAGGAGAAGAGAAATATTTAAGTGTGGGAGGGTGAGAAAGAGGGTGATTTGGAGTGTGAAAGATAAAGTGAAAGAAAGTAATAGAGAGAGGGTGAGTGAGAATAAAAGAGCGAGGAGATTAACGAAGGAAATATAAATATTGGAAAGAGCGTAGAAGAGCGAAAAAGAGGGAGATTAGGAGTGTAAAAGTTTTAAAGTGAAAGTGGGAAATAAAGGAATAAAGAAGAGAGGAAGAGAGAGAGGAAGAGAGAGAGGAATAAAAAGAGAGAGACAGGATTGACACAGGGAAGATAAATATTGAAAAGAGTGTGGAAGAGCAAAAAGAGAGGACGATAAGGAGCGTTAAACATTAAATGAAATATAGGAATAAAGAGTGAGAAAGGTAAAAGAGATAGTGATGAAGACAAGAGCGTTAAAATGGCCGTATTGTAGTTGATAATATTTATAAGGATTTTCATCCTCCTTCTAGTAAAGACAAGAAAACTGAAAGGGGAATTGGAGAGACGGGAGAAAAGGATAAGAGAAAGTGGAGAGGAAATTGAGAAAAGAGATGGAATGTTATAAAATAATGAACTGTATATAGTTGAAAGTAATTAGATCGTATTCATGAGAAACTCAAGAGAAATCATCAACTTCAAGGTGGACTTGAGAATTTATTTCACGAGAACTTGTTTTGAAAGAAAGTTTTATTCAAATTTACTTTTCAAATTTCAAGACTAATAAGGGATAAACAGAACTCGGAAAGATTGAGTCTGTGTAATAAGTAATAGAAATCAAAATATGGACGTATCGTAAGCTTCAACTCTTATTCAATGAACTCTCGAATACCAGTTGAAAAAATTGGAGTTCAGCCAACTAGAATTATAAATGATTGAGCAAGTAAATTATTAAGATATGCTCAATTTAAAATGGAACTCGTCCATTCATTTTCAACTATGATTCGTTCAATAGTTATGGGCACCTGAATTCGAGAACCCCTTCTGCCCAGTGGCGTAGCCAGGGGGGTCCCATGGGGCCCAGGCCCCCCCCCCCCCGAATTTCAGAAATAAAAAATTCTCAAATAACTAATAGATAAGGACTTATTTCACATAAGCTTTTCTTTTCCTTTGAATTTGTCTTTTGTAATCTTATTATTTTTCTGTATTATGGAATTGTGTAATTGATATAATTATGTTATTACTTGAGGATAATTTTATGTATTTAATGCATTGAGTGGAAATAAACTGATTTGTTTTAATTTTGTGATGTACCGTAATAAAAATTATTGAGTTTATTATTATTAGAGCCGAATGGTCTATCTGTTTTGTAGTATTATAACGAACAGAATACAGAAACACTGATTTGTAATAGAATATAGCTACAGTTATAGTCAGATTAATGTATTTTTCAAATATTTCCTCAATATTTACTCACATAGAAACTAGTAGACTCTTTATTTAGGTGTTCAAATGAATAACTTTGATTTAAATTGAATAAAACATGTTAGAAATTGTGACTACCATAATTATTGAAATATTACATTAAATAAAACGCAATTTTTCAAGTTTTAAGTGGATTAACTTTGTCGATTATTGATAAATCACCTTTTTGAATAAACTCATCTAGTAGAAAATTTAGTTTTGAAGTTAAAATTCAGTATAAACCACTAGCCTAAACGCACCCAAAGTTCATGAAATCGGGATTTTATAAATGAAAACACACAAATAAATGCAAGTTCTATGCAAGCGTGTAAAATCAGTGTGCTATGATCAAAAAATTCCGATTTCATGATCTTTGGGTTGGGTGCGTTTTAGGCTAATGGCATGAATTATATGAACTTATAAAAAGGTATGTTTTATTTATGTATATTTGAGTTGTATTTTTATAAACTTGAAATGCAATTTATCATCATTGTATTAATTTTTAGATTCTGTACATAAGTTAAGTATGGTTAGTTCAAATTCAAGGGTTTTGACTCAAAATAGTCACAGATATTAGTATATCAAACCTGGCCACCTTTCATAGGTAGTAATGTTTCAAAAATTTATTTTGAACTTGTGCCCAACAAGTTTTCTAAACTAGCTTTTTACGCCACTAAATTTTAAAAAAATCCGGCAGCTTTAAGACGACCCAGATTGTATCCTAGCAAGTGCTTGTTCATTGAGTTTGGAGTTCCAACGTTGAGACAGGTCTCTGTCAAGAAAATTTTAACACATACTAATAAAAATAAACCGCTTTTAACACTGAACACATTTTCACATAACTAGCTATTGTGCCCGTCCTTCGTACGGATTATGTTTAGAAATAAGACTAAATATGTTTCGGCTTTTTTGATAGCAACGATCATGAAGTTGTTAGCAGCTTAGGCCCCGTTCAGATAATACAGTTTTTTTGCGGTACGGTTTTTTTACTGTACGGCGTCAACTGTACTGTGATGTACGCACGGTCCGGCTTTGCTGCTTATTGCTGTGCTCTCCTCCTTCTTAATTCCATTGCGCTTCCAGTTCAGTTTTATTTATTCCAGTCCAGGATTTTTTTTATTTGTGTAAGATTTTTTTAAATAAGTTTCTTACTGAAGGTTTTTCTTAAATCTTGATCAAAGTACACAAATTCTGGTTTCAATATTCCACACATTTTTCTCTCTTTATTTTTATATTGATCTTAAGTATTGTCCCACAAGGCGGGTCTCTCATATATTAGAGAAATTAAATTTTCGCAATTAATATCTTCCACTTCTGGACACTGGAATTCACTAATAAGAAGATCAATGCTGAAGAATATCAATGAAGAAGATCATTGCTGACGATCTGAAGACTGCTTCCAGCATAATAAGCGTATCGTTTGAACATATCCATTACCGGTACAATACATGTGCCACCGGATACGGATAGTTATTTTGCGGTACAGCTGATTTTAGCGATACAGTTTTCGAAGACAAAACCGAATGTAGAAATCGGCTACAACAGCTTTTTTACTGGATCCAGTTGAAACAGTATTGTGTGAACATACAATATGAAATGTACATGCAAACGAAAGCACTGCAAAATAACTGATACAGCAAATTTACTGTACCGCACAAAAACTGTATTGTGTGAACGGGCCCTTAGTAAACAACTTAGAACGTAAACAATTCAGTAACAGGTATCGGAGAGAATATTTTTTGAGAACAGCTGATTGATATATCATGATAAATTACGGGATTTTTTCTTACATGGTAATAATAGTGCTACCTGGCGAATTCCCAAGAGCCTGGCACAAACCGCACCTTCCTAAAATGTTAATTTTTGTTTTGATAAATTCAAATTAGAAAATTTTGTTTTTTTTTTTCAACAAAGAAATAATTGATAAAACATAAGATGAGCTTTGATTCACCAGACATATGTTTCCTAAAAGACTGCAATGCTCCGACTACACAAGTCTGCAGACAGCGTAAATAACGCCGCGAAGGGCCCACCATTTATATTTGAGAACAGCTGATTGATAAATCATGATAAATTACGTGATTTGTTCTTATTCTTATGTGGTAATAAAACTTGGAAGAAATGTATCCAAAATCACACAATACTTGGTTTTTAAACGTTTATTATTCTGTTGAAAAAAAAGTTAATTTAGTTTTTTATAGCTAAAGACATTGTCAATAATGTTTTCAATACTGTTCAATAACTAAAATCCCGATCGATGCTCTCGTTTTTGAGGAGAAGGCCGCGTAAAATGTATCCAAAATCGCACAGTACTTGGTTTTTAAACGTTTATTACTCTGTTAAAAAAAAAGTTAATTTAGTTTTTTATAGCTAAAGACATTGTCAATAATGTTTTCAATACTGTTCAATAACTAAAATCCCGATCGATGCTCTCGTTTTTGAGGAGAAGGCCGCGAAAAATACCTTTGCGGCCGTGACAGACAGACAGACAGACAGACAGACAGACAGACAGACAGAAAGTGAGATAAGACTATTTTCGGCTTATTTAAAGTATAAAACGTAAAAATAACCAAAAAATATACAATTCTGATAAATGTACAGACAAAACTCTAATTTTATTTATATAGATTTACGACCGTCTTCACTCACATTTACAATAGAACTTTCACCAGATTATCTATAAATAAACATCAATTCACTTACTTTATGCAATATTACGCAAATAAAATTCCCAATCACTTTATTAACAATAGATTAACAAAGAAACTCAATAGCGAAAAGCATGGGTGAACACAAAAATTTACTTCGAATTAGGTTAATTCAAATCATAAGGAGCTTGTCTTGGTTTCTATGGCTCTGATCTCGCGGTTCTTTTTTCAGAGTAGTTGTGACTGACGATACATATCAAAATTCTGGCAATGTTACTGTTTCGTAATTTTTTTTTTGTAATTTTAATTTTACATAATTTACTTCCAACTATTAATGAATCTATTGACGGTTTCATAGATAAGAATATCAATTTATAAGAATAAGAATAAGAATAAGATTTATTTCCCAATAAAAACAAAAATACACCAATTTTAATAAATAAATAAATAAATAAATAAATTTCTTTATTAACTCAAGAATTTGAATAACAAACATAGAGTTTTGTCAAATAAATAAATCACATGTCAGATAGGCCACAGTAAGAATTAATCTATAAGTAAATTCAGTCTTTCAGTTTTAAGTTTTGAAACCATCACATTTCCAGGTTTAAAGCTTCATTTGAGGGATATCAGTCGTGTTTTATGACAAACTCAAAAGTTCAAGTAGCACACAGATAATATTAATAGAAGCTGTATCACAGAAAACATAAAACATACAATTAAAACATCCATATCACAGTCCAATAAAGAATCACAGCCCATCAGATGTCAATCACAACCTCATTCATAAATTCAACCACAGAGTAGAATGGTTTATTTTCCAACCATCTTTGTAGCCTAGACTTATATTCAACAAGAGGAGCAATTCTTACATGAAGAGGCAGCCTATTGAAAAACTTTATACCACCCACAAGCCAATGGTCTTGTGTCTTCTTCAGTCTACAATGAGGGACATTGATATTATGACTAGATCTTACATTGAAGTTGTGCAAAGAACCCCTTTCGTCATAGTTCAAAATGGTTTTTTTAACATATATTAAAGTTGTTAATATGTATAGGCTGTGAACAGTCAATAATTTCAATTGTATGAAAAGAGGTCGACATGATTCTCTGGGACCCTTTCCTAACATAACTCTTATAACACGCTTTTGACACAAGAGTATTTCTTTTACAGAGGGAGCATGACCCCATAATCTAAGACCATACTCTATGTGACACTGAAATAGAGCTAAGTAAACAGTTCTCAATTTATCCAGTGGAATTGTGTTTCTAAGTTTACGGACAGCATACGTGACTCTAGACAATTTAGTGCAAACACTACTCACATGGAATTTCCAGTCCAATTTTGAGTCAAGATGGATCCCAAGAAGTTTCACAGTAACCACATCATTTGTAAGTCCACCCCTCAGACCACATGTAATCCGCTGTGTTTTATTCTCATTGAGGAGCAACCCATTTGCAGAAAACCAAACTGCTGTTTGTTGGAAGGCATCACATTCTATCTGCTTCAGCATCTGTAAATCAGCATGACTAGAGATGAGTGTAGTGTCATCAGCGTAAAGTACCGTTCTGCAGGGAATACTCGATGACAGGTCATTGATCATACAGAGAAAGAGAAAAGGCCCCAAAACAGATCCCTGTGGAACGCCAAATTCAACCGCCCTTATGTCAGATGTTGTGTTGCTGCAGCAAACAAACTGTTGCCTACCACTGAGATAAGATTCCAGCAGCTTCAGTGATTCGTTCTGGATGCCATATTGCTTCAGTTTGGCCAATAAGATATCATGTGATACGCAGTCAAACGCTTTTGTCAGATCACACAGAGTAAGTTGAGTGAATTCACTTTTCTCAAATGATGACAGGATACACTTGACAATGTCCTCAACAGCCATTGTTGTAGATTTCCCCCGTCGAAAACCATATTGACTCTCTGTTAACAAGTTATTCACTTCAAAATATTCAATCAATTGCAGAAACAGAATGTACTCAAATAATTTTGAAAGAATTGGGACTAAGCTTATTGGTCTGTAATTCTCAACTAAGGATCTGTCCCCTTTTTTGTGTACTGGTATCACTTTTGATATTTTAAGACAATCCGGGTAGCGACCTTCTTGTATGCACCAATTGAACAACATAGTAAGTGGAGAAACAATAAGAAGTATTATATTTTTCAGTAGAAAATTTGAAAAACCATATGCATCAACACTTCTTGAGTTTGAAAATGTACCTACAGCCCTTAAAACATCATTCTCACTGATCTTACGCCATCTGAATTGACTCTCAACTTGTAAGTTAGTGTCTGGAACATTATTCATTTGTGGAGCATTCCCAGCAATTGCTGCTACTGAATCTATGAAAAAATGATTAAGATCATTGGGGTGTATCTCAATTTTATTACAACTGTAGGCTTTTGTTTCCTGTTTAACCAGTTGCCAGACAGTGCGACATTTATTAGAAGAGTTTGTTATGAGTTCACCAAATGCAGATTTTTTTGCCTCAATTATTTTCTTCTTGTACAGCTTATTCAGAGACACATAAGCTTGTTTAGCCCGTGGAGAACTAGTAATTTTAAAAACACTGAAGATTAGAAGAATTTGTTCCTTGATGGCTCTAAGTTCATTAGTGAACCACACATTCCTTTTTGCCATTTTTTTCTGGTTCTTTCTAAGAGGAAAGCAACATTCAAATTTTTCAAAGATATCAACTAAGATTCTAGACTATTCAGTTACCAATATTTCGACCCAGCAAAGCATAGCTTGAGCGCCAGAGCGACCAAGGAAACATAAAATAGTAAAAATCACTACAGCTACAATATCTATCTATATTATATTTCTTTATTTAAATATATTTTATTGTCTATATTATTACATCTTATTTCTATTAATTTGTTTGTTTTTTATATCAAATGTTGTACGATTTTGAACTCACTGCTGGCGAACAAGTTCGCTTATGCCAGTAGTGAAACAGATCTTTGTCACTTTTTTGTAACACTAAAACTTGAATAAGACTGGGAAAAGAAAACTGTTGTGAGTTGCAGAGCGAATCTTGACGGTTTCTTGTTGAATCGGCCAAGAAGTATCCGCATTGGTAGTGTCTGCGTCTGCCACATATCGAGCAATAAGAAATTGACTGACAATCACAGTAATAGCGACTGGCCGCTGGCAGAAGAGAAAATAACTCGGCCTGATTTAATTCGCCGTATTTTATCGGGCTCCAGTTAGCAGACTTCAAATGCAATTGAAAGCGCCTTTAATTGGTAGCTGTGAATAGAGGGGGATCAGAACCGCTGGTTGTAGGGGATTTATGAGGGGTGGAAAAGGGGAGGAATCCAAGGGGGAAGAACGGATTTATGGCTTGGCCAAGCTTGCGTGATGGACGTCTGTACTACGGTGAGCAACGTTGAGCTTTGTCTGAATGTGATATATTTTTCTAAGCTCGAAACCGATCAGGGAATTGCTGCTCTCAAAGCGCGGCTTCAATCTAATTCCCTCGATATAGGCTACTGAAACTACACTTGGGGAAGATTCAGCAAATATTTCTGGAATATACCGTAAATGTGGTCCAACGTAAAACAGAAGAAGATGGGAAATTGCTTGGTTTATTCAAAAACATTTAATTAATTATTAGAAGATATTCATGATACCTGATGATACCCCTCAGGTGAGATTTTTTCGAGGATGAAGCCCACATAGGTCTGAGACCTGTCATGGGTAATGAATTATGTTAGTAATTCAATTTGTGGTTAATGCAAAGTATTATAAAAGTTTGATGTGAAAGTTACATACAACTTTTTACATGATATTTAAAAACATAAGTTATTTATTAATGATCACAGAAGTATCTATAATTTTCATTTGTTAATTTTTTCTTGGAGGATGAAGCCCACATAGGTCTGAGACCTGTGCGTGGGAAATGAGTTGGATGATGGTGATTGATGAGTTGGACCTACAGTTTCAGGTGGGTTCTGTACCACCGGGAAGTGATTTTTACAGCAGAGAACAGTCTTTTTGCTGGACATTCCAATCGGTCACCCTTACAAAGAGCGCCCATGAGTTTCGTAGCTTATCTCTGATTGAACAGATACCTGCTTCGGCCCTTGGCTATCACTAAAGATTTCAAATATTTAAATTTAATAAACTTCCGCTCAGCAGTATGGTACACGAAGTTACTGACAGAGTGGCCAAAATTTGTAGAAGTTTATTTAGGAGTCGTACATTTCTTTATAAATTACATTCTTGCAAAGCATCTACTGCACTAATTTTTAATATTTTTTGAATTTAAAATGTTGCATGTTGAATACTTTTCCTGTAATCTGGTTCAAACTCTTTTTAAATAAATTATAGATTGATGTAAAACGAGATCTGTAGCCCTAACGGTGCCTATTGAAACGTCCATGGAGACCTCTACGGGCTTAGTTTAGATTATTTACTTTATTCATGTAGATTACAAATTGCACAGTCTTTAAGTCTTAGATTCTAGATTGTTAATAGTATATTACGTTACAAGTGCGGGAAATGGTGTTTACCATACGAGTATGATAAGTTAACACACGAGACGAAGTCGAGTGCGGTATTATCATACGAGTATGGTAAACATCTTCCCGGACGAGTTACGTACGATATTTTTCGTCATACAAGTCTAAAATATCAGATAAGTTGAAATAAGAAACTATAAATCATTGTTATACAAACATAACCTAAATACACCAAATCACAGAAACTCAAGGTGAAATGGGCAATAATGGTTCTAGATCAGCTGATCTAGCTTTCGGCCAAATGGTTTTTCAGTGAAATGGTAGCCAGTAGCCACCCATAAGCGTGCGTTAATAATCATTTGATGATTTTTACCACACAGTGTACGGTAATAATCATCAAATGACATCAGCTGTTTTTGATTTCTGTAAACTGCTGTTTACCACATTGATTCCTTGAATGGTAAACTGTCCACAACCTACAAGTATGACGAAAAAATATATAAGTACTGTAATTGTTCTATGAATTTTACAAAGCTCAACTGGAGAATTATTCAACGAAATTAATATAAGACGCAATTTGATAACGATGATATGATTGTGATGTATCTACATGAAACGGCGAAGTTTGAACATATAAATGTCCATTCTTGGAAGAGGGGTGGGGGAGGATCAATCCCGTTCGTCTCCTCCCCCCCCCCCCCCGGCGGTGCGACCCTGTATTTTGGAAACTGAAATTCATAGACGTTGGATACGGACAATAACCCATATTTTTTCTGATTTTAGCTGATTGGTTGTTACCAATATTTTTCAAATAGAATAAGATCAAAATTAATAAGGTAATCTAATATCAAAACTGACACTATATTTCTATTAAAATATTATTTTCACTCACTTATACTGGAGATGCTTGAGGTATGCATTTCACTTTTGAAGAGAAGCTTTGTCAGCCTCCTCAGAAGGCCATTTCAGAAGTGAAATGCATCCATCCAGCATCTCCAGTATAAGTGAGTGAAAATAATATTCCAATAGAAATACAGTGTCAGTTTAGATAATTATTAGATTGTTCATCGAGTATTTCACAGAAAACATCACAGATCAAATTAATAAGGAATGAATATTTGTTACAATTTTAGTGTTTCTAAGCCCAACGCAATAGTCACAAATAGCCCAACACAAGTCTTCTATTAATATCAAAGACCTCTGATTGCTGGGTCGATTGTTAAAAATCAAAATTTCCAAAAATTACATAATTATTTATTCAAATATCATGAAATCCATGAGAAAATGTTCGCTGATGAATATGAGAAAGTCCATCACTGAAATTCGATGGAGTAATTCTACTTCAATGTGTACTATTGTGAACATTGCTGGAGTCTCCAATAGGTAAATTGCGATGTGGCATGATTATTTCAAGTCAATATCAACTCAGGTAAACTTCATCTGAAACTTCCAGGAAATGGAATTTCGTTGTCATCAAGTCCGGCCCTCTAAGAGCGTTCACTGTAATCCAGCAATCAAAATTGCTGGACATATCAGTCTCTCAGTGTACATTCGAAGTGAATTGTTTACTTCGCCTAAAGGTGTTTACATGCTTCCACTTTCCACAGGCATTATCATATTACTTGCCCAAGGCATTCTCATCATAATAGAATCCTTAGAGCAGTGCATTACAATGTCCAAATAATTATACTCTCAGTTGACAGGTTTGCATATGGAGCTCCTCGCTTGAGTGTATCACTTGCTTGACGTCAACAATATTTAATTGAATCATTCTGACAAAGCTGTGAGAGAGAATTCTTCTTTTGTTGGACTCCTGAATACTCATTAGAGGTGCTCTGAGGTATAGCCTTTGGCGTAGCTGGCCACAGCTCGTCTCTTGACTAGATCTGTAATGATTGTCATTTCAATGTGTATAACATTTCATTATCATTGGAATAATTAGGGGTCGTTTCCTCTCATTATTAATGTTGATACAATACTAGAACATACTATTTCCGCCATACTACAACAATAATTAATTATCAATTGTAGAAAACCTAGGACCTCATAGTGTTGTTAGACTACCCTCTATAGGGCCTTGTGTCTTTGAGGTAACGAACTGAAATTAACCATAAAGAATTGAATAAGAACGTTTTTGTTCCCTAACTGGGCCTTGTAACCATGAAGTAACAAATGGATTCGTATTTATCACTTTCATAGCTGTGTTACCATAGTGATTTCAATGATAAAATCTTGCTGTTCTGTTGGTATGTGGTTATGGTGGCTCGTAATTTTCCTTTAGATATATAGTATTTGTATTGAATATTGTTTCATGTGATAATATATGTAAATAATATATATATAATTATATGTGAATAATAAATCTTTATCTAATAATGATTTTATAATCGCTAGAGTAATAATTTATTTAAATATAAACTTTTTATATGCTAGTTTTTTTTGTTACCTTAAAGTCACATGGCCCCATACTGACACCAGAAGTTTGATTGTTTGGGCCGGGCACTGTTGTGTTGTGAGTCTGTCATCTATAAAGATATAGTTATTTTTCAAAAGATTCTTTATACAGTCTAACTTCTCAAACTTAAATTATTTTGGCAAAATAAGTTTTTAGATTAGTAATTTTATTAGAATAATTATGCCTAACAAGTGGTGTACAGGGGTGGATGATGGAGCAATATGTTGTTCTCTTGGTGATTTATCTGACTATTCTACTTTTCTAAATCTAGAAGATAGTGCTGATGACGAATTGGATGATTAGCCTGAAGATGAAAACATCGAACAATTGGACTCCTTCACAGAGATTTCTGATACTGGTACTGATATTATTGTTGAGAGTGAATTCAACATCAATGTTATGGACTGACCATCTACCAGCCAACCAACAACAGCTGAACCTATTCCCATTTTTCCTTCAAGAAACTTGAACCAACCGACAACCAGCCAACAATCTACCACATCTGAACAAAGTGCACCATGAGCTATCCCAAAAGAAATTCAACAAGCACAATGGAAAGCTCCAAGGAATCAAACAATACCTACTCCAGTATGGAAAGGCAAATTGCCAGAAGCAGATGAAGTGTTGCAGCCTATTGAATATTCCACCAGACTGTTCACTGATGAAATAATTACAAATTTATTAGAGCAGTCATATTTGTTTTCAGTCCAGACAAATCCTGGGAAACCACTCAGTCTGAAAAACACGAAATTTCAAATTCCATTGAAATATGATTTTTTATGTAAATTCATGGACTATCAAGAAGTGATCTGTATTGGTCCAATGAGTGTCATGTGTCAAAAGTGGCAGATGTAAGGACATCCAAAAGATGGAAGGAGATAAAAAGATTTGGGAATTTCAGTGATAATTTTTTTTAATCTTCATTCAACTGAAAAGCCCGATTCTTTCTTCATTTACTCTTGAAAGAGTCCATATGCTACCACCATAGGTCCTTGTTACTTTCAAGTAACAAACCCGTCAATTCCTCCCCCCCCCCCCACTGAAGACAATACTCTCAAAAAACTCATTTTTATTATAAAATTAAGCCTTATTCTTTAAAGAATTCTTGGAGAATTTTTCGAACAAGTTTCTAAAAAATTTCATGAAAATGAAAAATAAAATTGAGGGTTGAACTGATTCAATTAAAACAACCATTGCTGAATATCACACACTCATTCAAACACGTAATCAAAGGTGACATGTTGCCAAGTGAGATGTGCGTCATGTTGCTCAAGACAGGTACATGTGAAGCATGTGGCAGATGTGTTACGCAGATCCAACACAAGAAGTCAGACAAAAACCTACAAGCTAGGAAAGTTGAAAAAGGAGGGGCGTAGGTGTGGAAATTTCAGTATCATGAAAACGTCATCATGAAAAATGACATTAACTCCATTTTCCTTTGCAGCTCCTATGGCACTTTCCATTATGAAAACCAATACATTCGTTACGTGATCCAAAAAAATGGTTGTGCCACTTTTTTGAACGCTCTTGTAGCTGTGTAAAACCACAGGTGTCAATTTTTAGAGGGACATTGCTGGTGAGGGATAACGACAATTATTCCAGCTGAAATTGACTCTTCCATCAGTGTCCGCTGTATGATAAAGGGTGCATCTCATCTCTTGAGACTGAAAACAATAGCGCCGATAAATGATTGGATACAGTTTTTTCTACCAGTTCGATGTGGTTGTTTGACTAGTTAGACAAAATCAACAAAGAGTCACAACTGTGTAGTGCTACGATTCCACCTCTGGGAGTACGAGTGCGTAAATGCTTTTCTGATATTCAGGGATCGTATATTCAAATATTTCAATTCGTGTAAAAATGAACTTCAGTTTCTGTATCTGTGCAGCATGGAAAACTTTTGGGAGGGTTGAAAACACTCACAAATTTTTGTTGAACTTACTGATAAAAACAGAAATTTTCCTTGTCCCAGCCAACATTCACACACTAAAAATGTTGGAGACTTCTTTCGTGACACTAGAATTCTCTTTTTCTTATTGCACATTGAGTGGGGTTGGCTGGGAGCTGTGCTGCCTGGAATATCCATATATTTATTCTAATACAGTATATTCAAATTCGAATCCATCAACACATCGGAAATAGAGTTTGCTAGAATGGTACCATCAGTAAACTTCACAACTTCTCTAAAACTCAATTGACTTTTCAAACAATTTTTGTTTTCGGTATGCATTAGACTGATTGAAGTTGAAAATTCAGGTATCGTTCAAAGGCTTGTCATATCAATGAAAGCAATACTGTCATCCAGCCACAGATCTGAGAATCACTGTGTAAAATATTTAGGTACATAAAAGTAAAATGGAAATAGAAATCCAAGACTGTGGATTGGAAATAAAATAATAAAAAACAAACTGGTTTTATTGTACTACTATTAATCTCATTATCACTATTTTTTCTTCTTATTTTTCTTTGTATTTCAATTTTTCTTTTTTGCTCTATCCTACCTCAAGTGGGGACTAAACTGTACACTTTACGTTTACAGTTTACACTATAGTAGCATCTTGTTCTCCCTAGGTCTTGCATTATTCATTCGTTAGGATGGTGATAGGTCACACAGATGCGATCGTAATGTTCAGTCACGTTGAGCGCTCAAGACTGCGCTTGGTTGGGTGACCGTGCTTTAATAACTTGATATTATAAGCTTTATTACCACTTACGCATCTAAAATAACAGGTATTGAGCCATAACATATGTATACATATGTAGTATATACATATATATTTATATGTAGCCATAGCCATACTACCCGTATGTATCTCCCCACCAATAAAAGCCATATGCTCATTTTTTTCAATTCAATTTATATACATGTCATAGGCCAAATGTAAAAATGTAAAATGTAAATTTGTTCATCAGTCAGGATTGACAATAGTCATAATGTACAAGCTAACCTAAATAACAATACATAAAATAAAATCTAACAATATAAACAGATAAACATATTAAACAAACAAATTATAAATAATTCGGGTAGCAAAATCACAGTCAATCTTAAAATAATGGCTACTGCTAGAATAATAATAATAATAATAATAATAATAATAGTAATCTTTATTTCCGCAAATACAAACAAGCAAAAAAATACACAGGAAAAAAATTATACATGATAAAAAATAATAATTATTAGGCTATTATAAAACAATCAATTATTAGGAGAGAAACCAAGAAATTACAAAGAAAAAAATACTTAGTTCAACTTAACTACCATGTACAAGAAATAAAATGTTACAAAAAAAAAAATAGAATGAATAATAGTCAATGATGAAACACGCACCTAGTGTAATATCAAAATTAGTTGAATATAATAAATAAATAGCCTATGATTCGAACATAGCATAGCCAAAACTTATCATTCAATAATCAGTTCATAGATTTCAATTAATTGATTAGCCTCCCAACTATAAGGGCATTCAATTATCAACCAGTCCTTCTGAAAAGCTGACTGATGGCACTTCCTTCAACTGGGTTGACTGCGAATTGAAAACTTTTTTACCCATATAAGTGACTAACTTATATTGATTGACTGTATATTTATTTATTGTATTCCACTGATTGAGTGTAGCTTCTTTACTATCCATGACAAATATATGTAACAAAATTGCAATGAATAGTTGACTGTGGAATCATCTCTGACTTGCCTTATACTCCTTAACTGGAGTCTCCAAGACGTAATCTACAAAAAATATATATTATATTATAGTGTTTTTTACTGATTGAGGTTGGGTTTTTTCTGGGCATGAGATGACCTGTCTCATTATGGTTCATCAATGTTCCTAGTGTTTGTAGTTGACTGTTTGCACAATAACGTATTTTCTCTAAATATTGTAATGGGTTTAAATGTGAATAAATTTAATTGAGTAGTTGGCTGTTTGTACTTTTATTGTTAATGAAAATTCACTCCAAAGCATTAAGTTTTTGTTTCTCTGCATGAGACGACCAGATTTATATTTGTTTTATCATTGTATGAATATGGTTTGCGCAGTTTATTCAGATTCTCTCACAAAAAATTGATGGTTGGATTGAGTGGATTCCAAAATTTCACACCGCTGGTTTATTTGTTGTTGATGCATGCTTTCAATGTATTCAGTTGTTGACTATTTGTGTGACTATTGTTTATTCAAGTGAACTATTTTGTGTGAATCTTTCCTTTTTATAATATAGCGTGTCTCACATCAACCATGACTGCGATTGTTGCATTGATGCTCCGGGCAGTACAGTAGTGAAGCATCATATGCCAGCTATCTACAAAAAAAAGCTCTATACTTCCTCAGCTCTGAAAATTATAGTTATAGAATTATCTGTACATATCTGACATTTAGATCTATAACATTCCTACTTTTTATACATTAATATACCATCAGCTTAGAAAGTATCAGTGGTTAAATTTCTATGTATTGAAGTGATAGCCGAGAGCCGTAGCAGGTTCAATCAGAGAGATAAGCTCGTAGGTCCTGTTTGTAACGGTGACCGATTAGATCGGCCAGCAAAAAAGACACTGTTCTCTGTTGTAAAATCACTTCCCGGTGGTTCGGAACTCACCTAAAAATGTAGGTCCAACTCATCAATCACCATCATCCATCATCTAACCTACGCACTGGTCTCAGACCTATGTGCGCTTCATCCTAAAAAAAAAAAAAAAAAATAATCACTTACTGGTTTCTCTCAGCTATCATCCCCTCCACTCCAATTCATGCTTTTTCAAATTTCATTTCATCTGAACCAAATTTCTGAAGAAGTTTCTCTCTTTATACGAATTAGAAGAGTTCCTTTTTGATGGAAACTACTTTGAGAGTGGTTCCGTTGTGAGATTTTCCAATGTTAACACTGGTGCAGTCCAAATCCAAATGGATCCATAAAACGTGAGTGCTTGCAATGAGTTTTTTCTAGAAAGTATATATTCAAAATAATTTATTATGATTACATCTATTATTCCTTAATTTCTCTTTTTTTTCAGTTCAATCGTATTCATTTGGAAATCTTTAAATAATAGGCTTCTACTAAACTTCTAGCCTTAATACATAGTTTTCCAAAACATGTATTTTCAACAACGGATGTAATATTAGTGCTTAATTCTCTTTTTCAATTGAATTAAATCAATATCTTAGGAGTTTAGAGATAACTCTAGACAATCTAATATCAAAACTGACACTGTATTTCACTTTTAAATAATGTTTTACTCACATATATTGGAGATGCTTGAGAAATGCATTTCACTTCTGAAAAGAAGCTTCGTCAGCCTTTTCCTCAAGCATCTCCAATATATGTAGGTAAAATATTATTTAAAAGTGAAATACAGTGTCAGTTTCAATATTAAATTGTTCATTAAGTATTTCGTTATGGAAAACATCACAGATAACTCTAGACTTAAAGATTCATAGTGTGATGTACATTTTCGAAAGTTGTCAACTCAGATAGATTAGTGATCTCTCAAGCGTCAATTAACACATAGATTTATAGTGAGCATCTATTTTCAAGAACTGTTAACTCAGATTAGTGATCTCAACACCACCGCTTATGGTAGAGAATCATAAGCATTAAGTATAAATACTTTCTTTTACTTTTCTTCAGCTTATAATATTTTTTTTATGTCTAGGCTGGACATAAATGGATGTGAACATTGAAACTTTTGGGGGGAATAACAACTCAAAAAATATTTTAAGGAATGGATACCAACTAAAAAAGACCCTCACCTCCCAAGAAAGAATCTAGTATCTACAGATTTTTTTTGTGGTGTATAACAATTTTAGGGAAATACATCCCTTTTATCTCTCTTTAAATTGTGTCGATTGAAGTTGAAATACTTTCTAATATTAAAAGTGACACTGTATTTCACTCTTGAATAATGTTTTACTCACATATATTGGAGATGCTTGAGGAATGCATTTCACTTTTGAAAAAAGAACCTCTTTTTCAGAAGTGAAATGCATTCCTCAAGCATCTCCAATATATGTGAGTAAAACATTATTTAAAAGTGAAATACAGTGTCACTTTTAATATTAGATTGTTCATCAAGTATTTCGTCATGGAAAACATCACAAATACTTTCCTTGGTTAACCACAAAACTGGTTCATTATGATCAGTGTTAGAATTCTAAACACTGAATATAATAATATCTTGATTAGGAGGAACATATGGGCCTATTAGAAAGTTTGAGGAAACTTTTGCTTGATGCCTTTTTACTAGCCAATAAAAAAGCTATAACAGAATCACTGCCATAATGAATTGGAGTACCAACAGTTTCCCGACGCTTGTAATCGTTGAAGGAATTTCTCCAAGGAAAAAGTCCAGAATTGATCTGACGAACCGCCCCGCGTCTGTTGGGTCAGAAACCTTGTGCTATTCGCAGTAAAAACACCGCAGCCTTTTCTAAGAAAGGCAATAAATCGTCGATTCAGTTCCCTCTCATCCAATCTTCAATGTTTTCACAATTGTATTGGCGCATCGCTAAAGAAAGAAGAAAAAGGCTTCCCGGCTAGAGGATAGAAATGTTGAAAGGCAGACAAAGACTCGGCCTCAAATTGTGTGGAGTCAATAGTCGTATTTTTGTGGATATTTTCTCTGTTAGAAGAGAAAGTCCAGACAGAAAATTATTCAGTACTGCCACTGTCAACAGTTATCATAGGCACAACATTAACCCAGATGAAAGGAAACTTCACAACTGGGGGATTTGTTGTATCTATCTCATTACCCTCGCAAGAAGTGACGACTATTCGCGAATATTTTTCGTTTCTTATTTTCGGCTTTAGTTTTTTCACAGCGCATCCCAGCAGTCATTTCTCCCCCCGGAGCTGGAACCCCACAATAGTTTTCGTCTCCAGGCCGCCCCATTTCGATATATCCTGTCCGTTTATGAAACGACACCGCTCAAGTTTGGCAGAGTGCCAAAATAAAAAGGACCAGACTCTCAGTTACAGCTAAGAAATTAATATTTGTTTTCAAGTTTTCAGTTGTCGTTTGAGTTATGGAGAAGGAGTTTATGATGAAAACTATAAAGCTAATAACATTGTTCGTTTCGATCGGTTTTTTTTTGAGGATGAACCCCACATAGGTCTGAGACCTGTGCGTGGGTAATGAGTTGGATGATGGTGATTTATGAGTTGGACCTACAGTTTTAGGTGGGTTCCGAACCAATTTTCCAATTTGTTTTTGTTTGTCGTGTTATTTGCTTGGGCAATGAGCCCAGATTTCAGTTAAATAGAGCTCAAATTTTTTAGACTTACTCTTTTTATTACTGATGAAACCCACATGAGTCTTAGTCTGAGGGTAATGAGGCGAATGATGCAAGCGAGTGGTCACCACTTCCCTGATATAATCATAATATAATCACTTCCCCCAATAATATGAATAATAAGCCTACATTTTAGAAAAAATACAAATTAGATTGGCGTTTTTCCATTTTTAGCTTGTTACTTTTGTGGTGCTGACATGATAGCTTTTCACACAATCACAGGTTCTTTATTCAGTGGTATTTTATTCAATCTATTGAATGATGATGACTCTTATCTGAACGAAGAAAGGTTATTTATATTGGGCTTCTGGAAACAGAATTGCAAGTTTGCCAAATGTAGGCGTAGAGTTAAAAGTTAGAATCATAGTTAAAGCTATGCTTTGCTGGGTCGAAATATGGGTAACTAAATAGTCTAGAATCTTAGTTAATATCTTTATTTAAATTGATGTATTTTTGTTTAATTGGGAAATAAATCTTATTCTTATTCTTATTTGCTTTTGAAAATACTTCGATGTTGGAATTGAATTGAGAAACTAGATAAAACCTTTTGACATGAATGTATTTATTTTTGTAAATATTTCGATTTAAAAATTGATTGACCTTGCGATTGAGAGCAGTGATTGATTGATTGAAGAAATCGATACGGTTGAAGACTTCGAAATATAATTGTTTGGGTGATTGATTGATTGGTTGAAGACTTCGGTTGGTTGAAGAAATTGATAAAGTTGAACACTTCAAAATATCATTGTAGGTATAAGGAGGTCATTTATTTTATTACTGGAAGATCCTGGTAAAGATTTATTGCTGAATTTAATGTGCGAGAGGTCTCTTCCACGATATTTATTGCTTATTTGCAGCAGTATATAAATGAAAGATAGGACACTTAACCCAAATTCTTCATGGAACAAATGGCCTGTATACATAAGTTGCACTACGAAGACAAGAGTGAACTTGATTTAAACTATACAATAATTTTATTTCAAAATGTTTTATTATTATTTTGGTACACATACAATAGAAAAGAGAAAATCACATTCTAACCCATATTGAGGTAGGTGGGATACTTCACATCAAACGAAATAGCAAAATTCCTCTGCTCAAGAATATCTTGAAATCTATTACGTTTTCCATGACGAAATACATGAACAATCTAATATCAAAGTTCACACTGTATTTATATTTAAATTTTGATTTTTACTGGAGTGATGCATTTCACTTCTAAACCGAAGCTATCTACCGGCAGATGAAGCTTCTCTTTAGGAGTGAAATGCATTCCTTCAGTATCTCCAGTATAAGTGAGTAAAAATCAAATCTGTGATGTTTTCCATGACGAAATACTTAATGAACAATCTAATATTAAAACTGACACTGTATTTCACTTTTAAATAATGTTTTACTCACATATATTGGAGATGCTTGAGGAATGCATTTCACTTCTGAAAAGAAGGCTGACGAAGCTTCTTTTCAGAAGTGAAATGCATTCCTCAAGCATCTCCAATATATGTGAGTAAAACATTATTTAAAAGTGAAATACAGTGTCAGTTTTAATATTAGATTGTTAGAAATCAAAATTTTAATTGAAATACACTGTCAGTTTTGATAAGAGAATATCTTGAAATCTCGGAAACACATTTGAGCATTATGAATATTCTCTTTGTAGTGGTGAAGGTGATATTGTAGAAGATATCCATAATGAATAATAGAACTCAAGAGAGTTTGTCTGAGATTGATAATCGAGTAACATCCGAAACTAGTATCTCTATATTTTTAATAAATGTGGTTATGACAATTTTGTCTTGTTATTCATTATTATTCTGGTTCATATGGCTAGAAGTTCCATAATATTCTTTATACTGTATCATTATTTGTAAAACTTTAATGGAAATAAAATTTACTTACTTACTTACTTACTTACTTAGTAAGGATATTGGTAATTCTAGATGGATGTCAATTTTCAATTGTACAATGACGCAGGCTGGTTGCAAATAATTGGTCTGTGAAATAGTTTTTGACGAAGAACATGTGGAAAAAATTGAAAGAATAATCAAATTCGAGTTGGTACGGTTGCGTGCTGATTGCGTACACCGAGGATTGCGTACATGGGCGTGTCAGCGAGGATTGCGTACATCTTTTACCTGTGAAAGATGACAAGGGTCGGCCATGCATCAAGAACATTTTGACAGGCGAGGATTGCGTACAAATCAATATGGCATTAATTGCTGGTTTTTTTCACTGAATTTTGTTGTCTACAAAAATTTGAGTTTGAGTTGGCCTTTCTATCTCGAGTACCTATCAAATTGTAGCTAGCTAGTAGCATATTTAGGTGAGGTTAGGTTAGGTTAGGTTAGGTTAATACGCAATAAGTGAGGACTATAAGTGAAAAAACCAGCAATTAATGCCATATCGATTTATACAATAAACGGAAAGGAGCAAACTTATTAAGGACGGACGTTGTGATTGAATCTGTTAGGTGAGAAAAGAACAATTACTGTCATAGCGAAAAGGAGAAAATTCTAATCAAGGACAGACATTAGGAAACAAGAGAAAGCTGTACGCAATCCTCGCCTGTCAAAATGTTCTTGATGCATGGCCGACCCTTGTCATCTTTCACAGGTAAAAGATGTTCGCAATCCTCGCTGACACGCCCATGTACGCAATCCTCGGTGTACGCAATCAACACGTAATCGTTGGTACAGTATCTTTTCGTTGTGACATAACTACTAGAAGAATTATCAAACTGTTGATATGAAAGTATTGTTAAGTCCTGCAAACTGCAACTAATAAATTCAATAGTAGAAATACTCAAATATTTAATAATATTTGAAATATTTCAAATCATCTTTCGATTGCGTTGAACAAAACTAGAGGTTTAATAAATCTTAAAATTTCTGGATTTCTTGTTCCATGACGAACTGCGTTTTTAATATTAGCTTTTTAAGTGAATTCAACGACTTTGCAGTCAAATTTTTATTAAGAATAAGTAGTACAGTATTTTACTTACTCTGTAGGCCGAACGTTTTCGAATCGTGGAGATTCAATTTCAAAGGCGTTTCTTGACCATCGTTTTCTTTACAATTATTCTAACCAAAAACCTGACATCGGCCTACAGATTAAGTAAAATACTACTTATTCTTAATTAAAATTTTACTGAAATTTGAATTCACTTGAAAAGTTAAAACTATAAAACATAGAAAAGACAAAATCTCCAAAATATCATATTTGTTTAATTTAAAAAATCAAGGCTTCAATACAACATACCGGTATCATCTTTAGTAGCCTAATATAAATAATTAACTTTGTCGGTAGGCCTTGAAAATCTGACAATATACAACTCCATTACTTCAGAATTGCTTAAATGTCAATTTAAAAATTCAATATTATTTCAGAATGTTCAGGTCTCTGAATTCAGAATCAGCTCAGTGTCAGTGCTCGAAACCATCTTGAATTGTAATGCTCTTGCTTCCTGGCGTAACTAACAATGTTAGTTGACTAATAGTTAGTTCACCTTTAGTTCTAATTATGAACTAATTGATGTTCCTTTACCATGCGCATCAAATTTAAACACGCACGTTCCATCTAGATAACGGAATTGTCCACCTCGAGCTATGAATATGGTTGTTTGTTCCTCAATACCTGATAATTTTCATGTGGATCACGCACTGCATTTAGTAAAGATTTTGCTTCAAATAATAAAAATATTAACCAACATAAAAACTCACCGAAATATCTGAAAATACAAAACAAAAGAATAGAGTTGATCACTTCAAGTATTTAGGTGAATCGATCAGTTGGAATACTTCAGAAAAGGAAAGAATTGAGTCTAGGGAACAAAAAAACTTGCTTTCCAGCTACAGTAACTAAAAATACATACAATAAAAAGCCACTATCACGGATTTCCAAATTGAAACATTACTACACAGTTATAAAGCCAGAAGCTTTATATGCTGCTGAAACCCTGACACTGAATAATAAAAAGGACTTCTGGAAAATTTAGGGGAAAAGAAAAATAATATGATTTAAGTTTCAGAATAATGAAATAAAGTTAATATCCATTAAAAACTTGTAAACAAAAATTGAAAAAATCTCAGATACAATAAGAAAAATAATCGGCTCGTATCTTCGAACTAACTTGTGAGATACGAGCCGATATGGCCAAGATAAAAAAAATGAATGCTGCTGTGCAGAAAGGTCTCCATGGTCTAGTGGTCAAGGCGCCCGACCGGAAATTGGGAGGTCCGTGGTTCGATTCCCGGTGGTGACTGATATTTTTGTACAGTAGCATTCATCGATTTCCATCAGCTATTCAATACTGTTGTCAATATCCGCCATTGCGGAAGTCTTCAGTATAAACTAATAGCAATTAAAGGAATTCGAAATTAATAAATTCTGTTTAAAAATAATAAGTTTTTACTCCCACATCTTCAGGATGAAAAACAACAGACTCACAACGCAATTTCTTTTACAATACTCAATTTCTTTTGCAATACAAAAACATAAAGCAATTGGTTTAAAAAAATTTAGGACGATTTAAATGAACTGAATATAACAGATGAAATAATCAAAAACCGTAACAGCCTCAGGAATATTAAAAAAAATCAGAATCAAAGGTTTCACCAAAAGCCCAAGCATGGAACAGGTACAGGGTTGTCCGAAGATCAGGAAAAAGCTACTTCTGAAAAAATTAAGGAGTATTGGAGAAGACGGAAAGAGGCGAATTAACTCATAAAGGCGAACATAACTCACTGTCCAGATCGTAGTTGATTCAACGAACCTCAAAGTGGGTGAACCAAAAAAATATCAATAATAATAATTTAAAACTCGGTAAATGCAGATCCATGACGAACTGCGAGTAGAATAGTAGATATTTTCACATCATGTGCTAAGTAGTCATGAATCAACAATAAATAGTTGGCACTCAAGGCACTTAAGTGAAAGATGGGCATTCTACCCAAAAACATGTTTTGTCTGATGTAAGAAAAAATCCGATTTTTTATTTATTTTAATAGTTTTGCATGTCATCTATGTGAAAATATATACTAATGATTATTACTACACAACAACAATATGAAAATTTAAAGGAAACACTAGTCTGGATTGCGCTACCTTAGTTCAACCCAGTCAAGAGTTCGAAGCGGGATAGGTAGAGAGAGGAGTATAAAGGAAAGAGCAAGAGTGTTGACACGGTTGGCACAGACAGCATGCTTCAATGGTGAACAGAATCTCACTGTAGCTTGTGTAAACTCATTTACCAATGGCTGGGTTTATGGAAGCCCTATGAATTTGAATAGCCCAATCAGACGGTACCGGTAACATTTACCGGTCACCGGTAAGGCTCCCATGAACTTAACTTATGAATTGGTTTGTACAGTATATCATTGTAAATTTCAATCCATGTTGAAATTGGCTTAATTTTGGAAAAAGTATATCACACAAAATTCAATCCATGTTGAAATTGGCTTAATTTTGAAAAAAAATTGTATAATTTAAATTCATAAATAGAAATAACTAATATCTTCAATAATACTCTCTTTTCAAAATTATCTTTTATAATATTACAAAATGGTTCCTTTAATGTTCTAATAAGGCATTACACTCACCTAGCTCAAGATGAAGATGCTACCAATGTAGCATGCTACATATTGTGTTAACCATGCCAACTACCTTTAAGAGACTTGAGGAAGGCTGTGTTAGGAGACCACAGCCTCGCCAGAGCCTTGTCATTGCAGTAGCTCACAGTCAGATGTCACCTCAGATAATAACAGGCTATCAAGAGATGGCATCAGACCGAGGAAAGCACTCAAGACATACGTTTCCCAGCCCACACGCGGCGCGGGATTAGCAGCCTTGCAAGGACGTAAGGTTGGCTTGCCCCCCGCTAGGGGGACCTTGCGGGCCATCCGAGGTGCATGCTGTCTACACACCCTCTGCGAGCGCGGGAGGTAGGGTTGGACTCCCGAGGTGATCCCTAAACCTAACCTAACCCTAGCCTAACCTAAACTTAGGGATAACCTTGAGCCGACCATCCAAACAGCATCACCTGACCACATTTTTTTTAAAGAAAAACTTTAGCATTGGAATTTAGAAAGATTTTTGAAAAGATAAGAAAACTTTCCTTCAATCTTGAAAAATTAATATTATAAAATTGGAGACATTTTGTTATTTTAGAAAAAGTTTTCGTAGAAAGTTGTGAAGACTTTCCTTGAATATTAAATAGAATTTATATTGTTGAAATCTTGAGAAATTTGAAAAATATTGTGATGTGTAACTTAAGAATTTGAAAAATCAAATTTTGTCATTTTCAAATTGTAAAAATTTGGAAAGTTGAAAAGTTTAGAAAACTAAAAATTGGAAAAAGATTTGCGCGTTCAGTTAAAAATTAACGAAGGTGGAGAAGCCCGTGGCCTACACTTTCCACCTACCATACCTGGAGATACCAACAGTGCAGAAGTGGTGCTTTTCTGCCTTTCGCCCCTCACCATCCACCATGATACCGATGATGAGGATGACGCTCCAGTTGTGATGATGTTGACGCCACTGATGATGAAATGCTGCTACAAATGCTGGAATCACCATGCCAGAATCCTCCTATCCTTCTGAAGGCTGGTGCCTGGTAACAGAAATTAAAAATTTTTGAAACTCGATTTTTGAGAAAGATATTTGAAAAGAAAGAACTAATTTGTGAAAAAATGAAAAATGCAGGAATGAGATGGATTTTGAGTTGCTGCTTCGTGTGTGTGGAATGGATATCATCCCTTTACCATCATTGCTGTTATTTTGTAAGAAATGGCACCTGACCCTAGCAGCCGAATATTGACATATATCTAGCCATAATTCAATTTAGATAAATAATTCTTGAATTTCTTTATTTATAACAATATGCATTGTTAATATGGTAAACTTTGGCAAAACTTTATGGTTAAGATGGCAACTTTTTATGGTAAATTTAACGTCTTGCAATCATTTTTAATTGAGCATAAATAAATAATTTACTCACATAGGCTGGAACGTTTTCGAATCGTGTTAATTCATTTTCAACAGCCGTTGGAAATTAATCAACACGATTTTAAAACGTTCCAGCCTACCGTTGAAAACGAATCAAGATTCGAAAATGTTTCAGCCATCGTGAGTAAATTATTGATTCTCAATTAAAAATAACTGCAAGTCGTTAAATTCACTATAAAAGTTGAATATAGTTGAACAAAGTTCTTAATAAAATTGATTAATAAGTGGAATATAAGAATATAAGAATTATTTATTGCCATTTGTTTATATACAAAGTACAAAATATCATAATTACATGACTTGTACATCAATTTAACAATCAGCAAAATTTAACACTTCGTATAATACATTTCATTTTAAGCCTTGAAATGAAATATTTCATGTTATAACTTATATTACGTTACATGTTAGATTATTTAACACACAAATGAATCCATATTACAATATTAAATATTAGATTGACTTCATGATTCAAAAGAGTAAAAACTAAAAAAACAAACACTAATAACAAATTTAAAAAGAATTATTGTTCATGTTCTAATTGACAATCAACCAATTAGCATTTACTAATTCACAAACTAATTTTAAATTTTTCGTAGTTATTAGTTTTATATTAATTTAATACAGAAGTCTAGTTGTTATTACTCCAACCAGAGTATATCCAATTCCATTTTTTATTTTTCCAATTCTTTTCATTTTCCTACAAACTAATTATACTATAAATTATTATTCCAAGCAAAAACGTACTTTTGTATGAATTCATATTTCTTGTGATATAATTTGTTCAACTTTTTAGAGTAATTCACAACATTGCATTCACGTTATTTTTTCTCAAACATGACTGCATTGTCGTGAATTATTCGAAAAAGTTTAATTAATACGTGCAGTTTGCAATTAAAAAAACATTCAACTTTCTTTGTTTAGTGCCACATTGGGTCTTATATACAGACCCAGACAAAATTAAAAAATTTCAATAAATAAAATAAAAATGGAGCAAATTGAATATGGAGGATTGAGAAAAAAATTAAACTTACTTGTCTTGAATCTATAGGATTCTTGAAATATATGACTTTGGTGCCCGTTGCAAAAATTATATTATTTTATCAATTTCCTTGATCAGCCACATGTTTTTTGTATTAATTGCCTCTCTTCAATCATTCTTCATAAATGTATCTGAAATTAATATTAAAGAGCTAAGATGAGGTACATTAAAAAAATCTACATAAATCTCATAAATCATCATTTATATTAAAATAGAGAAAATTATACCTGTAGGCTACTCACTTTGCATGAAAATTCAGGATTGCAGCTTTGTCTATTCCGTAAACAGTATCAATATTATCATTTTTCCACCATTGTTTTTTCCTAGACATCCCATTCTAGGATAAATAAGTTTGCCAGAGATTGTCTTATCACTCAGACGATAGCATGAAACAAAGAATAAAGTATGAGACATATGCAATTGCTGAAAAAATGTACAAAAATAGATAGATAAATAAAAATATATGTAGAAAAATTTTACTAACTTGAAATTTGTTACCTGGTTTACCTGTGAAGACACATTGATAGTGAAATTTCCTTGAATTGCAACTGCCCCATATAAGTTACACCACTTCAGCATCACCTTATCGTGTGGATGGAATCTAGAGGCTGAAATAAACTTAGAAAATATTTATTGAAGGAAAAAGGGTGAAAAACAATACGGTACACGTTTTATTTATTTTTTCAAATAAAATTAAATTAATGAACAGCTTTGCCCCTGAAACATTTAACGCAGACCAATTAAAACTATCAACACAAGGTACATCTTACAAGAAATTTAAACACTTTTTCATTGAATGTTTTCAGTGAATTTCAACCTGGAAAAAACACAATAAAAATTTGCATTGTCATTTTCAATAATCATTAGTAAGGTATTAGTAGACTTGTAAATTAGACTGCAATTTATTAGTAATCTAGCTACAAATGCATGCCCTACCTAGTAGTGGATCGAATAAGCCCGGAGTCTATATGTATCGATGTAGCCCTACTGGGGGACCCTACCTATGACCCACATACCTAGCTAATTTTTAAATCATATTATTCAGAACCGAACAACATGATACACATGGACTAGCTACACATAAAGTGTCAGTAAGTTAGAAAATGGTTTTAGTAGGGTTAGTATAAATAGTTGGACTCACAGAGGGTATGCACCATTTGTGCCCTACCCTACTGATGCTTCAATCGATGTCAGAAGATGCTGAAGATCCTGACACACAACACTTTTTGCACTAACACTTAAACAGCTTCACATATACACACTTACACACGCGAACGCGCCTACGCACTCGCGATTTTGATGAGGATAATGATGATGATGCAGCTACCTCCTAGATGAAAACCTCCTTTCGGTGACCCTGGTACAACTCCTGGTAGTGGTCCTCCTTATGGTGCACAAGTAAATGGAAATGCAACACCTGAACCTGGAAAACAGGCAACGCTCTGTTAAATTTAAATAAATTGGACGAACACGGGCATAAATTGATTAATTTGTGCACAAACAAATAAGGGAATAACCTGAACCAGATGAAAACAGGCAACGCTCTATTAAATTCAAATAAATATTCTTGATAAATTTGATACAAAAGAATTGGATACACATGGACACAAATTGATCAATCACTATAATCTTTAATGTTACCCATAGAGGGGAGCAGCTTCAAACATTGAATTCGACTGTTCCTCTTGAGTAATGCGTTTTTCAAAGATAAATAATTGTTAAAAATACTTTGCTAGTGAATTTAACACTTACTGATTCCTGTGTGCATTCACTACAAAGTATTTACAAAAATTATGTATTGTTAAATATCAGTTAGAAAAGTAATATGACTCTACAGAATCAAATCCATTTCACTCAATGTGTTAAGCTTATTGATGAAAGATGGATATTAAGAGGCTTTGAATAGCAATTTTAAACTGTAAATTATCATAAACTAGCTGGCTCGACACGCGTTGCTGCGTTCTCATAGAAATTCTCCTTGATTTTATTATTCGCCACCCCCCGCTGAGGTTACATTTCAAATTAGGAAAGAAGTTAGTCCTAGGGCTCTTCCAGCTGATCATAGAGGCTTCGTTCTTTTCTTAATCACCACCTCTGAATGAAGAAACATCTCAAATTTAAACCTCCTACAACTATAATGGTAGAAGCTAGTTTTTTATTTTATTATTCGCCGCCTCCCGCTGAGGCTGCATTTCAAATTTCTAGCTAGCACTTCATTGGTTAACAGATGTCATCAACCTGGCATAATTACATTTCATCATACCCAGTCGTATGTTTCCTACATATTGCAAGGCTCCGACTGCACGGTAGCCTACATGCAAAGTGCAAAGTCTTTTGCTGTTCAAAGACAGCGTAAATAACGCCACTAAGGGGCCTGCCATATGATTAAAAACTGTTGACTTCTATCAGCTGTTCCTTTAAGCTGTTTGGCCGGCAAGTTCAGTAGGTTAGCTCTATAAAATGGATTAATTAATAGTAATTTATAGCTCTTCTATTAAAATTTATGGTCAGAAAACATCCTCAATATTCACACAACATATTCCCAAAGTTTCATGCTAATCTGTCAAGTGATTTTGAAGTCTATAGGGAACATGCATACATACATACATCATACATACATACATCATACATACATACATACATAGAATAGAATAGAATAGAATATTTATTAAGCCAAAGATATTACATATTAATATATAGGCCAGTCGAGTATAAAAAAATTAAAATTACCATAACATACACACATTTTATAACATACATAATAATTATAAAAGTTTCAAAGTCATTTTCATTCACATTTTAAAATCCTTGAGATCTCTCATCAATAAACTCCCTAATTGAGTAAAATGGATTACTCAAAAGAAAAACTTGTACAGTATGTTTGAAGCTCACATAATTCAGCTGCCTTACCTCTAACGGGAGCTTATTCATAAATTTTGTTGCCATATTGACAGGACTATTTCAGTTTTATATAATCGGCTGCGAACAACATTTAGAGATTGACTAGATCTTATTGAATAGGAATGTGAGGCATTCCTCATTATCATTTTATCTGGGTTGGCTTTGAGGTACAGTAAACACTGCAAGATATACAGGGAGAATAGGGTAAGTATTCTAAGACCTCTAAAAATATCCTTACAGTGCTCCCATCTGTGAGCTCCAGCAATAACTCTAACTGCTTTTTTTTGCACAATGAGAATGTCCTGAGCATGAGAAGCACAACCCCATACGATGAGACCATATGAAATATGGGATTGGAATAGACCAAAATATGCCTGACATAGTCCATCCTGACCCAGCTCACCACACAGTCGCTTGAGGGCAAACACACTTCCGCTCAACCTATTTTTGAGGCAATTTATGTGATGTGCCCAACTGAGAGTCAAGTCCACAGTGATTCCTAAAAATTTTTGATCATTATTATTACATAAAGACCTATTCTTGAGCCCAAAAGTGACCGTGATTGTTTTTTCTTCATTGAGAAGTAGTTTGTTAGCAGCCAACCAATCCTGAACAAAACTCAGATTTGTCTTAGACAAAGCCAAAGCCTGATCTCCATCAGCATGCCTATTAAGAACCGTTGTGTCATCTGCATATAAAACTATCTCTGCTGGCACATTTGAGCTGAGATCATCAATCATAATTATGAATAGTAATGGCCCAAGGACAGATCCTTGAGGCACACCAGAATTTACAGGTAAACTGCTGGAGCTCTTACCATCCACACAAACATACTGGGTTCTACCTTGCAGATATGAAGAAAACAACTCAAGGGCACGTCCTGATACATGAAAATGTTTAAGCTTTTTCAGAAGAAGATCATGTGACACACAATCAAACGCCTTACTTAGGTCGCAAAACGTGACTGCAGCATAGGATTTATTTTCAAAACAATCAATAATTCCTTCAATCAACCTGATCAGAGCATGTACAGTTGAAAAGCCATTTCGAAACCCGAACTGCGTCTTGCAGAGCAAACCATTAGACTCCAGGAACCTATACAATTGCTTAACAAGAAGTATTTCAATGACTTTGGACAATATATAGGAATTAAAGCAATGGGATGATAGTTGGTAACCTGATCATGCTTGCCTTTCTTAAAAACAGGTATTACTTTGGTAATTTTTAGACAGGAGGGGAATTTTCCCTGCGCAATGCACTTATTGATTAGATCTGTAAGTGGAGCCACAAAACAATCTATACTGTCTTTGATTAGAGCATTGGATAGGCCATAGTGATCCCTGCTCTTTTTTGGGGACAAATACCTTACAACCTCCAAGACACAACTCTCCGTTACAGACTTAAAGCTAAACTCGACAATATTATCAAGAATCTTCTTATTCTTCAAGAAATCAGCTGAAGTTACATTGTTTTGATTTACCAATTTATTTTTAATTTTTTCAGCAATATTCACAAAAAAAGTATTAAAATCATCTGGGGAAATATTGTTTTTGATGTGCTCCGTTTTCTTGGATTTACTTTTGTTCACTATGTTCCACAGTGTTTTAGTTTTGTTGCCAGAACTTTCTATTAAAAAACTATTAGCCTGTTGTTTTGCTTCTTTTATTCTAAGTCGATATGCGCATTTTTCCCTGATATAAACATCCTTATACCCAGATTCTGACTTTGAAAGAAAATATAGAAAGTCAAGCCTATCTTTATGTTCTTTAAGCTCTTGGGTATACCAAATACATTGAGCAGGCTTAGGCCTACCCATACTTGATTTAGTTTTCTTAGTTGTACTAAAACTCAGATTATAATAATAAATGATTGTGCTTGGAAATGAAACAAAATTCTCATCAACATCAACAGAATCAAGAACACCCGCCCAACTCTCTCTTAGTAAATAACATCTGAATACATTCAGGCTATGCTCATACATACATAAATACAGACAGACAGACATTCATTTTTATATATATAGATATGCATTTGTTTATGTATTGTTGGTTGCCCTAAGCCTTGAATTTTATCAACTTGTACAAAAACTTTGCTTTTCATGAAAATAAAATAGTAAAGAATTATTCATGTGTTTAAACTTGCTGTGCACAACTGACCTGCAGCAAGTTTATACATATGAATAGTTCTACTGCAGTCCACGAAAAATGGATATCCACAACAATAAGTAAAAAAAATATTAGGTTACTTACAAAGACGAATCGTGTCGATCCAATGTGTTTGAGCTCTGACTTTGATTCAGACTTGATCTATGACGTCTTTAAGATGCGCTGATTGAAGTCTAAAACGTGAAGAATACAGGAATATGTAAGCTGTAGAATTTCCATCGAATGTCTGCAGTGAATTTCAACATGAAAAAAACACATAATATAGAGTAGGTATCTACATTATCTGTATCTGTAGTATCTGCATTATTTAGCATCTCCAAAAAGTGAGTAAAACAATATATAAAAAAGTGAAATACAGTGTCAGTTTTAATATTAGATTGTTCATTAAGTATTTCGTCATGGAAAACATCACAAAAAAAACACAATTGAAAAGCACATTAAAACAACTGGAACGTAGCAATTACAACCCATGCTTATCAATGGAGTTCGCTTGGCCCAGTATAAGGCAAAGTAAGTGTGAAGGGTGATTGAAAAATATTTATTCATTAAAAAAATTGTTTTTCCATAATATTAATTGATTGATATTATGTGATGTTTTCCATGACGAAATACTTGATGAACAATCTAATATCAAAACTGACACTGTATTTCTATTTATATGATTTTCATTTACTTATACTGGAGATACTGGAGGGATGCATTTCACTTCTAAAGAGGCTAATGAAGCTTCTCTTTAGAAGTGAAATGCATCCCTCCACAGTAACTTCAGTATCAGTATCCAGGATCTTTTCATGGATGTAAATAACAATGGAAAAACAAATCACAAAAATGAAAAAAATCAAAAAATTAATAACCAAAAAAAATATGTCTGCTGTGAAAATATCTGTGTTATAACTATGATTAGCTTCATTAATAACATCCATGACAATATTTTTATTCTTGTTGCTATGAAAATGTCTGCATTATAAATACAGGCGGGCCGCGTAGCGCAGTTGGTTGGGGCGTCACAACTTCAGCTTGCTGTCGTTTCAGCGGTCGTGGGTTCGAATCCCGCTCCTCCGTCTGGCATCTTTGTGTTATCATTCACCTCATTACCCACGCACAAGTCTCGGACTCATGTGGGCATCATCAGCAATAAAAAAATAAAATAGTATGAGTAGCTTCATAAACTATAATATGAATATTTTTACACTTTTTGTACGAGTCTACTATATATATGATGTTATTATTAACCCAATACTACTTACGAGGAGGAAGAGGAGAAAGAAGAGGAGGAGGAGGAGAAAAAAGGGATAGGGAGGGAGAAGAAGAAGATGAAGAAGGCGAGAAAAGAAAAAGATGGAGAAGAAAAGGGATAAGAAAAAGAAGACTATAAAATTTGTAAAAAGTATTATGATGCGCTAGATTCAACTCAATCGGGTAACCTGTTAGTTATTTACAATACCATAAAAATTATAGTATGGAGTTGCTGTATATAAACTCTTCCAAATAATTTTGGCACTTTTTCACATATCTTCCCACACTTTTCACTATATCACTTATATCAATAGGCAATTCATCAAAAACAACACTGTACTCACAATTATTGCGTTTGATCCGCTGCTTGAATTAACAACTCTGACTCTTGGTGCCAAATTAATTTTGATCTATTACATCTTTGTGATAGTGTCTTCATTATAAATCTGAAAATAAAAATACAATTTAGCAAGCCATAGTTTATAGCATTAGTACAGGTAACAAAATGGTTCTTGGAACTGTAACATCATTATAAGGTAAGGTATGAGTATAAGTATGAGTATAAGGTATTAATGAGTATGTACTGTAGTATTCATATAACTTGACAGCGTGTTGAAGATGGGATAACTTGCTACATACTAGCTAGCTAGCTAGTATGAACCCAACTGCTGCCAAGTTATATGAAAACTACAGTATGTATGTATATTGTATAGTACACCATAGCCGATTTCGACTGTAGGTGACTCTTCAGACCTCAACAGTGTGTTTTAGTCTAAAGAGCATACTACACAAACGAGGAGTGAGGTAGGTTACGATTACTATTTAATAAGCACTACCATCAAATAAGCATTACTATTAAATAAGTACCCAAGCATACTTGATTCTTGAGATTTTATAATAGAAATTACTTATTCTGAACTCATCAAATTTTGAAAAACTCTTGAGTAAAGAATCTGTAATTTGAATAAACTGTAATTCAAACCACATTATACAACACTTCAATAGCTGAACATGGTACTGTGAATATGTTGTCAGAACAGGCTCTGCGAATTTTGAAGAATAGCATATTAATTCGAACGGATAAGTAGTATTTTTGTTTATTATTATTAGTACTTATAATATATTAATAATTTACATCATTAACGTGTCTAATATAAGTTAAAGTATTTAAATAGAAAGTCAAATTCTATTTTCGAGGTTAGGTGTACCGATATTGATAAATTTTCTTGTAATTAAATAGTCTCAAGTTGACAATTGTAATAAATTAAGTAATATTTCATTAAACATTTAACTAAAATCAATTGAAAACAATTTTTAGCTAGGAAAATGAGTCCAAACAAGGCATCTAAATCTAATTGTTTAACTAAAACTCAGGTAGCTACGCGATCTCAGCAATTATTAACAAAAAAATCTCCAACAGCTCTTAAAGCTACTGTAGATGTAGAAGAAAAGGTTGCTAAACTATTGAGTGATCACACCAAATTGAAAACAAAATTAGAATCATCATTAAAAAATTCTGAGGAAGAACGAATAGGGTTAGTGGATCACATAAAATCTCTGGAAGTTATTGTAAAATTGCAGCAGGAAGACCATAAAACTGAAATACTAAATCTCACGAGTCAATGTAGGTCTATGTCAGAGGAAATCGAAATATTAAAATCAAAAATAAACTTGGCTAATGTAAGATCTGAACCTCTGATCAATACAAAAAAAGTAGAACCTAAATCAAATGGGGAAAAAATAAATAGAAATGGTCAAACAAAAACGTATAGTCAGGTTTTGCAAACAGCAACCAAAACTAAAGTAAGGGCAAATAACGATAGGAAAGGTAGAGTACTGCTCTTGACATCCAGTCATGGACGAGACTGTAGTGACCTTCTAAATAAAAGATTAAAAAATAAGTATGAAGTTCAGAGCTTTTTCAAACCAAGTGCCCCTATAAACGCAATCGTAGAGTCAGCACAGGAACAAACTAAAGATTTTGGAAAAAACGATTTTCTAATAGTACTGGGTGGCTCAAACAATATAAATGAACCTAATCTAAAACATCTTCCTGAAATAAATGAAAAAATTAAAGAGATTGTGCCACTCAGCCAAAAAACTAATGTAATAATAAGTACAATTCCGTATAGGTTTGATAGGCCAGAGCTAAATGAAGCCATTAAGTCAACAAACAAATCAATTCATAATACAATCAACAGCCTAAAAAATAAGAATTCTAAGCAGTTGGGGATTTGTTTTCTAAATGAAAGGCTGAAAAAACAAAACTTCACTAATCATGGTCTACATCTAAATCAATCTGGCAAAGTAATATTTTGTAATAGGCTGGCAGAACTGATTGAAAGTCGTTTGCAATCTACTGTCAATAATTCTCCTAAACAATCATCTAACGAACCTTTTTTAGTAAAGTGGCTCAAAACCGGGAAGGGAAACTAGTTTCAGATGATAAATTCATATCTTCAATTGTATTAAAAGACGTTAATCGATTAAAACATCAGGATAGCATTAGTGGAAGGAACTCTTGTAGCAATCTGATAGGCTCTCAAGATCCTAAGAGATTAAGTAAATCTACTTCAATATGCAAAAGCAACGATAAAGTAATAAGGGATGATAGGGAAGTACCGGTACTCACTGTGTTCCATCAGAATATTCAATACATTCGTAACAAAATAGATAGAATCGAAGTATTTTTTAAAGAAGAGGCTCCTGATATAGCTATTTTCACAGAGCATGGTTTAAAAGAAGATGAATTGTCACAACTTAATATTCCAAACTATTCATTGAAAACGTCGTATTGCAGGACATCTCATCGAAGTGGGGGAGTAGCTATCTTCACTAAAAATGCTAAGAATATGCAAACATTTAATTTAGAATATGTAGAGAAATTTGCTGTGGAAATGGATTTAGAAGTTACTGGTTTGAGAGTAAAAATCGACAATAATTTGGAAGTAGCGGTGTTAGGTATTTACAGGTCACCAAATGGGGAATGGAACAATTTTTGTGAACTATTCAATAGGCTTTTAGAGATTACTACTACTCGTTTTACAAACGTTATTGTAGCGGGAGATTTCAACACAGACTTTGCAACACAGAATAAAATGACAGAAGATTTAAGGGATATTATATACATGAATAACTTGGAAATAAAAGTTCATGAATATACCAGAGTCACAAGAACATCACAAACAATAATTGATAACATCCTTACTAATATAGATTACTCTAAAACAAGACTAGGCGGCTCGGAACTATCTGATCATGACTATCAAATCTTAGAGGTGGGGTTGCAAGGTTATAAATCAATTAAAAAGAGTAGAGTAATGAAAGAAATTCAACAATGTGAACAGGGGAATATCGATTGTTTGAAGCAGAATCTGCTACAAGAAAACTGGAGTAGGGTTTACAATAGCAATAGTTTGAATAACAAATATGATAGTTTCATTAATATTTTAAGGTTTCATATTACTTTGAGTTGTCCAGTTATAAAAGTCCCTGTAAAAAACAAATTAGACAAAATTGAAGAGTGGATAACTGATGATATCCTTGCAGAAAGAAATAGGGTTAAAGATGCATATGATGAATTCAAACTATCTAGAAATATGTTAAGTGAAGATAATTACAAAGCTCTAAAGAAAAATTATACAAGAGAAGTGAAAAGAGCGAAATGTAAGAAAACAGCTGAAATTTTGAATAATAGTGTGTACTTTAACACAGCAGTGTGGGATGTAATAAACAAAAATAGGCAAGTAGCTCATGTAGATGCTTATACTAGTGTCCCCAGAATAATTAACAAAAATAACAAATATATTGATGATAGTGTAGACATTTGTAATTTCTTTAACAGATATTATCAACTGGTTGCTAAGGATCTTCAAAAATCTCTTAATACAGGTATTAGTGATGCAAACATGAGGAATACTGAGGGGATTCAGAACGAATTAAAATTTCACCCAGTATGCCAAGACGAGTTGTCAAATATCATTGATAGTTTAAATAATAAAAAAACTGTAGGAATGGATGGGGTATCCAGTAAAATTCTGAAAGAATGTAAAGATCAATTGTTAGACCCTTTGATTCATCTGATCAATCATTCATTAGAACAAGGTGTTTTTCCAGATAACTTAAAAGAGGGGAAGATCTTGCCAATCTTCAAAAGTGGTGATAGAGAAAAGGTAGAAAACTATAGGCCCATTAGTATTTTAAATGTAATAAGTAAAATTTTTGAAAGAGTAGTTCTAAATAGGTTACTTCTGCACCTTCAAGAAGCTAACTTTATCTGTGATGAACAGCATGGCTTCCAGAAAGGGAGATCAACAAAAACAGCCATAGTTTCTCTAGTTGAAAAACTAATAGATATAATAGATTCAGGTGATAAAGCTACTGCAATCTTCTTAGATCTGTCAAAGGCATTTGATTGTGTTAATCATAGAACTTTATTGGAAATACTGCAAAATGTAGGTGTAAATGGGGTTGAACTGAAATGGTTTGAATCATATCTTATTGGGAGAAAACAATGTGTAGAACTAACTACAGTAGTTGGTAATAGTATAGTAAAGAATAAATCTAATAAATTAGAGGTGCAAGCTGGAGTGCCTCAGGGGTCAATACTAGGTCCATTGCTTTTTTTGTTATATGTCAACCGTTTACCTAAAGAATTAATTAGTGGTAGAGCCCTCTTATTTGCTGATGATACATCACTCATTTTCAGCAATTCCATTCTAGATAATTTAGAAATAAGTGCCCATATAGGTGTGCAGTCTATTGTCCAATTTTTAAATCAGTTGAAATTAACTATAAATAGTAAAAAATGCCAATACCTTCAATTCAAAAACAAACATAATTTAAATGAAGATAGGGCTATAAACGTGTTTGTAAACGATAATCAATTAGACCAGGAAGAAAAAATTGCATTTCTAGGAGTAACGTTGGATAGACGATTGACCTGGACTCCATACATTGAGAAAATATGTAGTAAAATTTCATCTGGGGTATTTGTCCTGCGACAGCTTGCTAGATTGAATGACAAAAAGTTACTTTTTACAGCTTACCATGGGCTCTTACTGTCACATATTAGGTATGCTATCTTAGTATGGGGTAATTCATCAAAACAAAATCTTGATAGGGTGTTTAAGATCCAAAAGAAAGCGGTTAGGTGTATAGAAAGAGTAAATAGATTAGATTCATGTAGGCCGTTGTTCAAGAGACTTGGTCTCCTAAGTGTACCCTGCTTATATGTGTATGAAGCTACTTTATATGTAAAAACGAATGATATTAACCAAAATCTTGATGTACATGATTATAATACAAGACGCCGAGGAGATTATCACTTGGTGAGTCACAATAGTAGCTTATTCAAACAAAAACCTAGTTATATTGGTAGGAAATTCTACAACAAGCTACCGCAGTTTTTGAAGAGTCTTGAAAATATAGAAATATTTAAAAAACAATTGAAGAAATATTTAGTTGATAAAGCTTTTTATAGTGTACAAGAGTTCCTTTCACATCAAAATTAAGCCTCACCTCAGCTAATTGGAAGTAATTATGGTATCTAGTGTATAATATTGTTGATCTGACTTGTCTTATACTCCTTAACTGGAGTCTCCAAGACGTAATCTACAAAAAAAAAAAAAAAAAAAAAAAAAAAATAAGTTACACTAGAAATTATGAACAAAATTTCAATTCTAGTATGTCAATTTTAATACAGGCCTATATTGTACAAAAATAATCCTGTGTGCCTCTGATCATAAATACGGCCCTTAGGCTTCCTTATCTCAAAAAGATCATGCATAAAAAGGCTAACATTTGAGATTTTTAAGTATTCCTTGGGTTAAGGAGGCCTTGAGGTAGGTTCGTCATAATTGGAGTAAAACTGGAATGGACAAAAAACAATCTAATATCAAAACTGACATTGTATTTATATTTAAATTACGATTTTCACTCACTTATACTGGAGATAATAGAGGAATGCATTTCACTTCTAAAGAGAAGCTGCATCAGCCTGCTACCAGGGGTCGTGTTTTGTTGAGGTTAGCTCGCTCTTTAGAAGTTAAATGCATCCCTCCAGTATAAGTGAGTTAAAATCATAATTTAAATAGAAATAAAGTGTCAGTTTTGGTATTAGATTGTTCATCTGTATGGAAAACATAACAGGGACAACAAAAATAAAAAATGTACTGATAAAATTAATTGATCCAACTTCTGCAATGTGAAGAGGACAATTTGTTAAATCACTCACCTTTGTCGCTGTTACATTGTGCCAACAGCTTGTTCAGGTGTGCAGTGCTTAGATGGTGGTGTAAACCATCTTAGTGTAGAAATATGATGACCTCAGGCGGATTCCTTGATGTTGCTCATGTTGAAGGGGTAAGGGGGTCACCTAAATATTTAAAACGCACTCCCGATAAAAGGCTGGCTGGTTTTAGCGACACGAAGTTAATGATACAGAACCCCTGGAGTCGATATGTATAGATCCCATAGAAATTAATCGAGACGGGTAGAGTGGACCGTGTTTGACATGGTAGTTATGTCCGCGAGATTTGTCTCCGTAGTTGAGACCCTAGTCGGATAAGACGGATTTTGTGTGTGTGTGTGTGTGTATGTGTGTGTGTGTGTGTGTGTGTGTTTGATGCGATAGAAGATCACACCACAAAAGACTTGAAACATAGCTGTCTTCTAGGAGGAATAATATTTAACAATTTATTTATACACAGAATAAAAATTATGTGAAGATTGAAAACTACTCTTTTACAAATTTTTACTATGCTATACTATCCAAAACATTGGGGTAAATCCAAACAATCACACTAAATTTATATTCACTAAAAAACTTCACTTCCAAAAAAACAAAATGGTTCTTTTTCAATTAAAGGTTATCAATTTAAAATCTCACTCCAAATAGAACAATATACGAGTTGAAAAGAGTTTATATCAAAATTTTGATAAAAACTAGAGTTTTTATACTGATCTCGTTGCTAATGAAGCATATAGCCCAGGCAATGAATGTTTTGTGTCGTAACAAATTAGGGGAAAGCTGAATTTTTGCAGTAATTCTTGTTCATTGTTTCAAGAGGTTTCCTGCCTCTGTTGTCATTGGATGAAGTTTTCATATGTTGAAACGAATAGATGCTTGAAATTGGTCATCAGTTACAAAATAAAGAAACTACTGTAGTTTCATTATTGATTATCAATGCCAAAAGATCCACACATTAAAAAAGGTCCAACTGGAATGTTTAGTCTCAATGAAATTGTGACATCACTTTTATCCAGAGCAAAAAAGAAGTTGAGCTTTTAGAGTAAATAGTGAAAAATACCAGACATAAGTATATAAAGGGACGGATTCAAAGATCCAGAAGATTCAAAGATCCTCACACGTCAACCGAAGCTTATTGTGTGTCGACATAAGTATAACTACCGAAACATTAAAAAAAAACTTTACTTGTTTTCAAACTGAATATAAAAGTGAAATTAAATGTAAAAGGCCATCTATAAATAGCATGATTGTTATAGTGAGACATTCGAATGATATGAGCATTAAATGAACTGCATACTCTAATGTGCGTCAAAATGAGTGAAATGATGTCTAGAGCTGCTTAAATTACTGCTTTCAAACGCTAATTTACCAAGACCATTGTGGAGAAGTACCCCCTGACACCTTTTGCTTTAATAAGATTGAAAATCAGATTGCTTCTAAAGCTAATCTCAGTTGGATTACTGCATCCCTTCGTGAGTTGAACAAAAGTCTTTCTACTACATCTTTAATTATTTAGGATAATATTCATTGAGACTTGAATTTTTAATTCATGATAGAAATGTAAAAAATGAGTACTAATAAATTTTTTGACCCGCCCACATAATTTCTCATTTCATCTAGCCCCCTCCTTCAAAAGTGTGCCCATGTCTGATATAGGGGGGAGCCTATACTGCCCTTTCAAGTAGAATTCCAAATTATCGGTCAAATGTGGCCTCAAAGAGCTGAGAAAATAAAGGTATGGAGTGCGACAAACCGTTCCTGAGAGGCCCAACAATGTTAGCAAAGGGGCATCCCCCCTCTACACCACTCATCCTATCAAATCATCATCTCTAATCGTCAGTATGCTGTTATACACATCTTTGGATTCATAAAAATAAGTTCCATAACTTCTATTTAACGCTATTTTCTGTAAAATGACATACAAAAATGTCCCCCTAAATAATGAAAAATCTAGTTGATAGAATTCTCTTTTGAAGATATTTCAATTTTTATAAAAGAAACTATCAGTTTTACCAGCAAAGTGAATAGCACATTTATTGCAGAACATTATATGACTGATATTATGGAAGAAGAATCAACTCTGTTCGATAGTTAGTTACAGAGATATCGAATTTCCAATAATTAGAAACATTTTCAACTTTGAGGGGGCTTGGGGGAAAAGTTGAGGGGGGATTTTTGGGGACTTTTCGGAAAATGTACTTTTAAACGTGTACTATTGATTGGCATATATAGTCTTGCTTGTCTGACAATAATTATTTATTGGATTGGGCTGGATAGCCCAAGCGCCATGCAATACACAGTGCTGTAGGGTTCGGCGACGCGGTGTGCGCTACTATTTCATCACTCACTATGACGTCATAACTTGAACTATAGTAATCAATAGACACATCATTTTAAAGCTGATTAAATTATCTATAAGTTTTGTAAGGAACGGCACAACCAATAACGCGATATTAAAAAAGATATGATCAGTTGAAGTTGATTTTTGTGGTTCGTGGTGACATTTTTTTCTATAAACTATATTTTTACTGAAAAACTAGGCTATCTACATAGAAAATGTATATGACATATTTTTTATAGAATAGTTTTAAGTATTAAATGAGATGAGAATCACAACGATACCTTAATTAGTTTCCGAGTTATAAGCCTTTAACTGAAGTACTGCTCTTGCAATGTTGATAGGGGGGTGGTGGGGGAAGCAAGCGGGTTGGGGGTCGGGACTTTGGTTTTTTTGAGTAAGTACTATGTATACTAACATCCTGCAAAAATTCAGCTTTTCCCTAATTTGTTACGACAATGGCCATTTTTTTGCATTCATTGCCTGGGCTAATATTATAATAAGATATAAACAGGAATCAAGAATTTGTCTAAATTGCGAATTATTTTGAAGGATGAAGAATGAAGGATTCGTCAAATAAATTAATGATTTAATTTGAATAAAAAATAACTTGCCCCTATTAAGAATAATGCTTTCATTTGTTAGATTTATTTAACTTTTTTTGTAAATTTATGAATGGGTGTGATAGTATTATTATTACAAGACGGTAATGTATTAAAATGACTGTGATTTATGTTAATTGTGTATTTCATTTGATATGGGTCTTGAGTCATCTTTAAAATAAAAATTGAATTACCAGAAAATGAATAATATAGAGGAACTTACAAAATTTCCAAAAATTCTAGAAATAATCAACCATGATCTATTCATCTGCGGAACCATTTAATGGTTGAAAAAAGTTTGAATATCTTCAAACAAGATCTATTCATTGCTAATTATTTGAATAAAAATTTAATTGATTTGCTTCTCTTGAGCCTGATAACGCTTTTTTGCATATGTCAACCAAAAGCTGTAAATCAACTATACTACTACATAAATCTACTATTGTAACTGTAACTTATTTTATGATCTTATCCATAAACTACAAATTGTGGATACTGCTTCGTTGAAATGTCACCATGAAGAGCTGCTCAATCATCAAAAACGTCACTGTTGATAGCTGAAAAAATGTCTTATTCTAATGCTTATCTCTAAAGTTAAAGCTATAATGAAATGTTATTATCCATAAACTACAAGTTATGGATACTGCTTTGTTGAAAAGTCACCATGAAGTGCTGCTTAATTCTTGAAAAAGTCACTGTTGATTGCTGAAAAAAGGTCTTATTCTAATGCTTATCTCTAAAGCTATAATGAAATGATCTTATCCATAAACTACAAGTTATGGATACTGCTTCGTTGAAATGTCACCATGAAGTTCTGCTCAATCCTCGAAAAAGTCACTGTTGATTGATGAAAATAGTATATTTCGCACCTAGGGCCGAAAATGTGTGTTTGCCGGCTCGAGATCGCGGTTTTCAAGTTCGAGACGAAGTCGAGAACTTGAAGCGTTTGAGAGCCGGCAAAACATTTTTGCCCGTGTTGCGAACGCTATTTTTCGCCACACCACAAAATAACAAAACAACAATGTTGGAAATTTTGAAAGCGAAATTTTAAGGCTATGGTACTTGCAAGAATACAAGGAACGGCTATCACCTCTTTATCAAACCTACAGCGCTCTGGGTGGGCATTTTGTCAACTACTACAACTGTACGCCAAAAGGTTAGTTGGTTAGGTTTTTTGTTGTTATTCCTGTTCCTGATTCAAAACCTGCATAAAAAACCAAAAACCTAACCAACTAACCTTTCTATACCAACAGTAACCTTTACCAACAGTTGCAGTAGTAGACAAAATTCCTAAAAACAAAAAACCTAACCAACCAAGAGAGGTTAGCAACAGTTGTAGTAGTTCACAAAATTCCCACCCAGAGCTCTGTAGGTTGAATAAAAAGGTTCTATTGTTTGATATCAAAACTACAAAATATTACATTATTAAGTTATAGAAAGTGATCATTTTTGACATTTTAAATACTACATACATATTAAATTATAAAAAATAAACATTTATTGATGGTTTAAATCTTTTTGTTTTACATAAAAGTTGGAAGGATTCATTTTTACAATCATGACTGCTGTATCCAGACACGATCAGCTGTCATTCAAGGTCATTTTCTTTTCCGCCCTAGGGCGGTAAACGTTTACAGACCTCGACGGAAACCGAACACTTTCGGCCTCCATATGACGCACGAAAAACAGCTCATTACGTCCTAGTGTGGCGAAAAAGGTCTTATTCTAATGCTTATCTCTAAAATTAAAGCTATAATGAAATGTTATCACCCTTATACTGCAAGTTGTGGATACTGCTTTGTTGAAAAGTCAACATGAAGTGCTGCTCAATCATCAAAAAAGTCACTGTTGATTGCTGAAAAAAGGTCTTATTCTAATGCTTATCTCTAAACTTAAAGCTATAATGAAACTAATACATCCATCATTGGCGGTCGTGGTGGCGCTGTCGGTTGGAGCGCTTGCCTCTGATTAGATAAGGCTGTGGCTGGCTGCTACTGCAGTCTCGAGTTCGAATCTCATATTGGACATTCTGTCCTCATCTACCTTATTACCCACGCACAAGTCTCAAGACTCATATGGGCATCATCTGACTTAAATAGTTCATTTATTGTTTGTAGCTTACATCTTGGCGACTCCGGTTAAGAAGTATAATTATAAGACAAGTCAGATCAGAAATTATGCATTCAATATTATCAACTTTATACACTATAAAATTAACTATTTAAAAAAATACCTCAAGCTAATAGAGATTATCTTGATTGGTTTCCCACAAATGAGACTTTTACCATATTTACTTACATAAGTAAGGTCTGAATGAAACTATCAAAACATTTTTTTGAAAGGACTTATTCTAATCACGGCACTCGTGATAGCGTAGTCGGTTGGAGAGCTTGTCTCTGATTAGATAAGACTCTGGCTGGCTGCTATTACTGCGGTCTCAAGTTCGAATCTCGTTCAGCCTTGGATTTTTGTTGTAAACATTCACCTAATTACCCAAGCACAAGTCTCAATACTCATGTGGGCATCGTCAAAAGAAAAATACAATTATAATTAGACTAAACTTAAAACTAGAATGGAGCAACTGTTTCTATCAGTTACCTACCTAAATAGAATGCCTTGGTTAAATCAAAATAAATGTCCTACCTTTCAAATGTTTTACCTAAATAAATGATTTGTCTTCTAAACCAAAAAAAAAAACTCCACTTAAGGTGAGTCGGTGAACGGCTCAAAGTATAAGTTGCTAGCAAACCCATTGATATAATTCAACAAAAAGAAGTAAACTGTTAAACTTTTAAAAAGTAAACTGATTTGATACATCGTGTATCAATTTTGATACATCTTGTATCGATTTTGATACAGTTTCCATTAATTTTGATACAGTACGGCATCAGTGTATGCAACAGAGAGCTCTTAACAGGTGGCCAGTCTGAGAGCTCAATATTGCATATTCCAATGCTGAAACTGTGTATTAATTTTGAATTAAATTTTATCAAACGAAACTTGTGTACAAGTCTTCTCTATACTGTGGAGTGGAAAAAGATAACCAAACTACTAATTAATTAGTTTGATATAAAAACATATGAGTGCTTGGAAGCAAGTAAAGTTGAAGTAAGTTAGTCAGTAAGTCAAATAGAAGCTGACAAGTTATCAAGTTGTTATCAATGTAAAATCACTCCCGGGTGGTTCGGAACCCGCCTAAAACGGCAGATCCAACTCATCAATCACCATCACCCAACTCATTACCCAGACCTATGTGGGCTTCATCCTCCAAAAAAGTGGTGTTTTACTAGTCGTCGTTTAAGGGGAAATTGTCAGTCAAAATTCATCAACAGTAAATGTTATTTGTAGTTATTTTCAACTCTACTCACTTCCATTTACTACGCAGTAATTCAATTTTGTGAAATTTTTCTAATACATTAGCAGAATTTAGTGGAAATGAGAAGTTATAGCAGATTGTTAGAAAATTGAATATCAATTGGTTGTACGCTATCAACTAAGTATTAGAATCAATTACATTGATTAATTGAAACTTTTAAGAAAATGTACTAATTCCATAAAAAAAATTGTATGGATCTACTATCATTTCATGTTCAACATGAAGTTGGAAATAAAGTAATTTTGCGGCTAGAAAATGTTTTCAGTAGCCTAGTCTTCCAAAGATAATATCCTTATGATATGAACATAAATACTCAGGTTTGGTGGTGAGGCAGCTGCAGCTAGTATCTACAAGTCACCGCAGTTTTTAAAGAATCTTGAAAATATAGAAATATTTTTCAAAAACAATTGAAAAAATATTTAGTGGATAAAGCTTTTTATAGTGTACAAGAGTTCCTTTTATATCAAAATTAATCCTCACCTCAACTAATTGATATAGTAATTAATTAGTGTATAAGATTGATAATATTTCATGCATATAATTGTTAACTTGTCTTGTACTCCTTAAACGGAGTCTCCGACGTAATCTACAAAAAAGCATCGATGTCCTTGTGCTCAGGATAATACGCTAGAAATGTGACTACTCTTAAATTTCTAATTGGCTTTGCCATTTGATAACTTGGCAGTGAAGTCATGGAATGTAGCTCTATCTTATACTACATTATGTTCTAATTAAACACTTAGCCTAGTTTTAGCCTACTGCTGCTTGGTTGAAAACCCCCAATGACGCTCGCATCCACCGGAACACTGGCTGATTGCTCGAAAAAAGTCTTATTCTAATGCTTATTTCTAAAATAATTCAAGCTATAAAGGAGATTTGATTCCGTTGGATCGCTTGTCTCTGATAAGAATCTGGCTGGCAGCTACTCCTGTGGTCACGAGTTCGAATCTCGTTCAGCCTTGGATTTTTGCGAATAAAATATCAGTAATACGATTAAAATTTATTAAAACCTTAAATACATTATAAGATTAATACTGCTTGGTTGAAAACCCCCAATGAAGCTCGCACCTCGCACCCACCGGAACACTAGCTGATTGCTGAAAAAAGGTCTTATTCTAATGCTTATTTCTAAAATAATTCAAGCTATAAGGAAGATTTGATTCCGTTGGATCGCTTGTCTCTGATAAGAATCTGGCTGGCAGCTATACTCCTGTGGTCACGAGTTCGAATCTCGTTCAGCCTTGGATATTTTCACCGTATCATATTCACCTCATTACCCACGCACAAGTATCAGACTCATGAGGGCCACATACGATTAAAAAAGTAAATTGATAAATATATCACAGATTTGCTACAATCTGTTCCAGTAATACGATTAAAATTTATTAAACCTTAAATGCATTATTCTAGAAATATTTGAAATTACTGTTTAAAGTAATTTATTGATATATCATTATACACTACGTAATTTCATCTGTGATAAATGAATGTATTACTATATCATCTACTTTATAAGCTCCAGTGGGCCTTCTCAAGAATGGTACCTATTCTGATACCATTTGTACAAAATCTAGTTAATAAAAGTTAAGTTCGTCATCCATCTTGGATTTCATCTTTTCATCACCCTACTTAAAACCACAAAAACTAATTAAATTTGTCCTCTGGTAACTCATATTAGAGATTTATGTAAAGTTATTACTAAGCTTGAGCAACAAATATGAAGAGTTGGTTAAGTTTAATTGAAGCGATTCTTATTAATGAATCACACTCTACATGTTTCACGAGGTTTCAAGAAATTTCCTAATTACGGGGGCTTACAAGTTTCAAGGTAAAATACAACTTCTTTTAAAGATTAGACTCATTTCATATCAAATTCATACATTATTATTGGGAATACTTCAAGTTTAGGTAGGGGAATAGTGTCTGAAAGTCTGAAATTGAATTTATTTGAGAATACATTTACCAACCCGGAAGCACTTTTCAATATGGCGAGATTCGTAAGTTCAGAAAGAGAAATTTGAGTCTAACAATAATGACTATCTGGGGGATTAGACACATTATTAGAATTCAAGATACCTTGTTACCGGAAAGATGAAGTAATTCAAGAAGACAGCTTTAAGTTTCAGTCGAGTCAAAGAAGAAAATAATTAGTTTTTACCGGCACGAATTCTAAAAGCACCACGTCTCAACCAGCCTTGAAACAAATATGGACGATTGGTCCTTTGTCATTTCAAGATATTTGGAAGGGAAGTGGTGGGGGTTTAAACCTGGTAGCATGATAGCGATAACGTGTTCATAGCTCTAACAATTTGTTTCAATTTCCTCTCAAAAGTCTGTTGATACATTAGAACAGTATCAGAAAATAAAAAAACTAATTATAAAACTAAAGCCCGTGAGATTGGATGCACATATACCAGTAGTACGATCACCACTCATGCTAACTTATTTCTTAGTTGACTTATAAATCACGCTGAAATTGAAATTTCCAGATTTCCTAGTTCTACAGAGCTGTACGGAGGCATTTTATTTCAAATATGTGAGAATGTGCTCTGAAATACATACCCTCACAGTACATTGCAATGTGTACTGAATAGACAACGTAATGCTACATTAATCGACATTAATCGACATGCTACATTAATCGACATGATGCTAAGGATCTTCAAAAATCTCTTAATACAGGTATTAGTGATGCAAACATGAGGAATACTGAGGGGATTCAGAACGAATTAAAATTCCACCCAGTATGCCAAGACGAGTTGTCAAATATCATTGATAGTTTAAATAATAAAAAAACTGTAGGAATGGATGGGGTATCCAGTAAAATTCTGAAAGAATGTAAAGATCAATTGTTAGACCCTTTGATTCATCTGATCAATCATTCATTAGAACAAGGTGTTTTTCCAGATAATTTAAAAGAGGGGAAGATCTTGCCAATCTTCAAAAGTGGCGATAGAGAAAAGGTAGAAAACTATAGGCCCATTAGTATTTTAAATGTAATAAGTAAAATTTTTGAAAGAGTAGTTCTAAATAGGTTACTTCTGCACCTTCAAGAAGCTAACTTTATCTGTGATGAACAGCATGGCTTCCAGAAAGGGAGATCAACAAAAACAGCCATAGTTTCTCTAGTTGAAAAACTAATAGATATAATAGATTCAGGTGATAAAGCTACTGCAATCTTCTTAGATCTGTCAAAGGCATTTGATTGTGTTAATCATAGAACTTTATTGGAAATACTGCAAAATGTAGGTGTAAATGGGGTTGAACTGAAATGGTTTGAATCATATCTTATTGGGAGAAAACAATGTGTAGAACTAACTACAGTAGTTGGTAATAGTATAGTAAAGAATAAATCTAATAAATTAGAGGTGCAAGCTGGAGTGCCTCAGGGGTCAATACTAGGTCCATTGCTTTTTTTGTTATATGTCAACCGTTTACCTAAAGAATTAATTAGTGGTAGAGCCCTCTTATTTGCTGATGATACATCACTCATTTTCAGCAATTCCATTCTAGATAATTTAGAAATAAGTGCCCATATAGGTGTGCAGTCCATTGTCCAATTTTTAAACCAGTTGAAATTAACTATAAATAGTAAAAAATGCCAATACCTTCAATTCAAAAACAAACATAATTTAAATGAAGATAGGGCTATAAACGTGTTTGTAAACGATAATCAATTAGACCAGGAAGAAAAAATTGCATTTCTAGGAGTTACGTTGGATAGACGATTGACCTGGACTCCATACATTGAGAAAATATGTAGTAAAATTTCATCTGGGGTATTTGTCCTGCGACAGCTCGCTAGATTGAATGACAAAAAGTTACTTTTTACAGCTTACCATGGGCTGTTACTGTCACATATTAGGTATGCTATCTTAGTATGGGGTAATTCATCAAAACAAAATCTTGATAGGGTGTTTAAGATCCAAAAGAAAGCGGTTAGGTGTATAGAAAGAGTAAATAGATTAGATTCATGTAGGCCGTTGTTCAAGAGACTTGGTCTCCTAACTGTACCCTGCTTATATGTGTATGAAGCTACTTTATATGTAAAAACGAATGATATTAACCAGAATCTTGATGTACATGATTATAATACAAGAAGCCGAGGAGATTATCACTTGGTGAGTCACAATAGTAGCCTATTCAAACAAAAACCTAGTTATATTGGTAGGAAATTCTACAACAAGCTACCGCAGTTTTTGAAGAGTCTTGAAAATATAGAAATATTTAAAAATCAATTGAAGAAATATTTAGTTGATAAAGCTTTTTATAGTGTACAAGAGTTCCTTTCACATCAAAATTAAGCCTCACCTCAACTAATTGAAGTAATTATGGTATCTAGTGTATAATATTGTTGATCTGACTTGTCTTATACTCCTTAACTGGAGTCTCCAAGACGTAATCTACAAAAAAAAAAAAAAAAAAATTATGGGAAATTGAATCTAAAAGCAATAGTACTTCGTTCATAGCCAACATTTCCATTTCAACACTTTAAAATTCATATTCAACAATAATAGTTCACTTTTCAACTAGATAATTTTGTATTTGAGTGAATAAAGCTGCGAGTTGAAGTACCTAGTATAAAAGCACACACACAATCAAGCGCTAAAATTAAATTGATCAATTTGGAATAATTTGAAGTTGATTGTACAAACTTCTTTAATTAATTTCTCAATTGTTAGTACGTTTCATACGTATTTTAATCATGTACATCGGTCTGGGATTATATCGAGTCAGAATATTGCTAAATACTAATAAATTCCATATGAAATTGTCTCAAATTGAAGATAATTCAAATCATACGTTGAAATTGAATCTGTATCAACAAATAGGAGTTTTTAGCTAATTCATGAAAAGGCTCAACTTGGCTATAAAGCTGTATGGATAATGCATATACGATTCTTTGATAACAATAACTATTGTATATGCATTATCCTTGATGATAGGAGTTTAGAATGATCACCCTCTATCTACCTAATTGAAGTTTTAGTGAGAAAATTACAATACGTTTCAAAAAGAAAACCAAAAAGGTTTACTAATATTAAAACTGACACTGTATTTCAATTAAATATATGATTTTCACTCACTTTTACTGGAGGAATGCTTTCACTTCTGAAAAGAAGCTTCTCCAGCCTCCAGTATCTCCGGTAAAAGTGAGTGAAAATCATATATTTAATTGAAATGCAGTGTCAGTTTTGATATAAGATCAGGTATTTCGTTCATCAGGTATTTCGCTATGGAAAACATCACAGAAAAGGTTTTATTGTAGGTAAGCTGCATTATTCAAGGCATAGTTACAAAAATATAGCACCAAACAAAGACAGCAAATGTAAAATCTTATTTTAAAAAGAATAATATAACTCGATTTATACTATTTATGTAGTTGACAAAGCTCCTGGAGATTAAGACACATGAAAAGCACACAAAAACTATAAAATATAAAAATAATTGACAAATTATTGAACTACTCCGCTTTATTACTTCATTTCAAAAAAGGAACCATAACCACAACCTGTTGATAGTATAGAAACAAAGAGTAATAAACTTAATTACCGTATGGTAATCAAGGTCAAATTCAATTACACCTACTACCAACAGCAAACAATTAAACCTATCATAATCCTCCGGGCTCACAAACCAAAATATAAAACTAAAATTTTAAAGTGGCTTTTCCTCTAGAATCATCACAATAAAATTTCAAAAAGATTTCGTACATCCTAGAAGCCAATCATTCATTTCAATTAATCCAAATCTATTTATGCAATTTATTCTAATTACCGCAATTACTCTGTACAGCTGTGATTGCAGTAATGACAGCTGACATTATGCTGAGTAAAGTGTTTCTGCACTTGTAAATATAGCAAATTCGGTAATTTTTAGGTTAGAATGATCGAACTGTGGAATAAAATCCTTTCACATTAAACTTAAGCCTCACTTCAATTAATTGATATAGTAATTATGGTAACTAGCGTATAAGATTGTATAATTAATTGGGTATTTATTGAGTATCCGAACTTTTCGATTTTTCCAACAATTTTTTCCCCACACACTCAAAACACACTAGTAAGTAATAATACACTGATATTTTGTGGGGGCAACACTTATTTGGCATTTAAATTAGAGTTTTCTGATGGAACTATTTTTCTTCCGCGTATGAATACTTCCATCACACTGTAACACTGCCAGACTAGGCTAGGTTAGGTTAGGTTTGGTTTAGAGCTTAGCAAGGTCGGTGAAGTAACCATTCAATCCAAAAATATAATAGTTTGATAACATATGTTTTCTTTGAAATGCAAAAATTTTGTGTTTGGTCAGATCGACAATTATTGTTAGATCACATGGAAAATATTCATTCATATTTATTCATTACGTGAAATGTGTGATACAGAGTGCAAGCTAAAATTTTTAGAATATATACGCCTTGGCGAAAAGGACGTGATTGAATTTTTGTTCAGGCATGGTATTTTTAAAGAGATTTCGGTGTGTTTAAAGTGTGGTGCGGAGTTAATTGTGAATAAATCAAATCTTAAATTTCGTTGTCAAAAAAAAATTCGACGTGGGAAGAAGGCGGCTGCGGTGGCTTTACTGGCTCGGCAAGGGTGGGCTCGTTCTTGGACAATTGTAGACTCCCAATAGAAAAATATTTCTATTTGGTGACAATACTTTTGCACCTAAAGCCACCCCGACAAACATTTATTTGTGAAGAGCTGGGAATTTCGACAACAACAGTGGTTGACTGGTATTCATTTTGCCGGGAAGTTTTTCTGTTCAATTCAGAGTTGTATCCCCCGATGTATTGAAAGGTTAGTAAGCTTAGTTTTCTTCAGATATGTGATTATTAATTTGATTTATATCGTTTTATGGTTGGGAGTTCATAATATGTTTGCAAATTATGAATTTTTTAAATGAAAAATAAAATTTTCGTCAAAAAATTTTTTTTCGAAAATTTAAATTTTTGGGTAAAAAAGACGCGACCCCCAAAAAATTTCAACGGATTATTGCTTCATGGGGTGTGTAGATGTCACAAAAAAAAATTGTTGGAAAAATCGAAAAGTTCGGATACTCAATAATTACCATTAATTGTTAATTTGACTTGTCTTTCCTTAACTGGAGTCTCCAAGACGTAATCTAAAAAAAAGTATTTTTTTACTAATTCATAAAGTACTTATCACTGTGACTAAAATATCTAGTATTCTTGTAAATTTTTTTAATACCCACAGATTTAACGATAAACAGATTAATCTTATCTTCATTGCAAGTGTAAGTTATCAGATTTTTGTTTTCAAATGAATATTCTTTACATTTTTTTTCATATCGTTACGAATCGATTTTTGTTTAATTCAATGGGCATAATTGGTTAGATACTGCGAGGAAATATACATGAAAATTTGTAGAAGCAGCATAACCAAGGTGTCGATTGGCCCTTTTTTACAACACCATTGAAGGTAACTGGTTCGGAACCCACCTAAATCTGTAGGTCCAACTCATAAATCACCATAACCCAACTCATTACCCACGCACAGGTCTCAGACCTATGTGGGCTTCATCCAAAAAAAAAATTCAATGAAACAGGGAACATATTCTCATTCATTTCAAAATTTTCTCAACCACTATACTTCTAAAAATTAGCATTTCACTTGTTTGAGCATCAACTTATCGAATTAAATAGCTACATCAACAGCAAGGGCGGATCCAGCAGGGGGGCGCGGGGGGCGCGCGCCCCCCCCCTTGAGGTGGTGTGAAAACATATTTTATGGTTAATACTAGTGAAAAATGATACATCTTTACATCTACTAAGTAATCCAACTGATTCTAAACTGTTATTTTCCTTTAACATCCTTTTATAATAATCTAATTTGTATTGATGATAGTGATGTTTAGATATCTAGAATTAATAAGACTACTGTAAAATAACATTGTCATTAGTCCTATTTATTTAAAAAATGTAGACATGTTTTTCCATTTGATATCCCCTCACCAGGGCTGGATTTAAAAATATGCCCCGGACAAGAGGAATAAAATGCTTGGGGGGGGGGGGGAGCGCATAATTTATCCGCAATTTTTTATGATTTATTAGAAGAAAATTTAAGTTTTGTATATTAACATCACTTTAATTTATTTGAATGATTCACTATGCATAGTTGTAGGTTGTATGATGTAGTGCCTATATGTATAACTAACTGTAAGTGCATAATGAGTACCAATGATTTTTATTTGTAATGTTACACACGTTTTAAAAATCGATTAATTTCTATGTATTCATTGTTCATGTAACATCACAGTGGCGTAGCTATAAGGGAATCAGGTGGATAGATCCTCCAGAGACAAAATAAATTTTCAAATTTTAAGAAGCCTTTAGAGACAACATTTGAAGAAAGAAGATGTCTGAAATCGGTAAAAATGTGGTATTAGATTGATTATTTTTTAATAAAAAACCGATTCAATAAAATGTTCCTTAAAAATTTAATAATAAAGAGCAACCCAAACTCTCCTTTTAGACGAAATTTTCAAGTATCAGGAAAGTACTGTACCAGAATCAGAAAAGGCAAGAGATCAAAAAGAGCAGAAATTTTCAAATTTGAAAGAAATTTTCAAAGAGCATAAATACCTGCATTTAATTGTTCTACTGAAACAATGAGGGCCCGGATCACACTTGACAATAATGCAAGAGCTTGATGAAATTTACTTTGACACATAACGTGGGTTGAATTTTCAAAATAGATTAATTCATATCTAGAATCGCTTAAATGTGGTTTCAGGGAAATTGTTTCATTCTCAAAAAGTTACAGCGGGTAGCCCAAAACCCATTTCAAATAAAATTTTTAAGCACGGTGCCATATTTGTACGGAATCCCAACTCAGGAAAGATGAATGATCAAACCTAGGGAATGGGAATAGTTTCAAGTAAGCCGGCACTTATTTTCTTACTGAAGTAATAAAGGTCCGGATCACCCATTGACAATGATACAAGAGCTAGATGAAATTTATTTTAACGTGGCCTCCTGGTGTTTTGTGCTTATTATTTTAAAACATACTTAAACTTCATGCTTGACTACTATTAATTTCAAATACATAAATAATATACCTAAAAGATAGCAATGTTAATTACGATTATAAACTTGCATTAAACGTATTTACATTTTTATGAGTACTAGCGCATGCGTCTCAAGACCCGAGTACTTTCTTCAGCAAACAGAGAATACATAGGCCTAATTCCTTTCGCTCTGTATACTCTATGTAGTGTACTCTGTACAGCAGTCTCTATTCTCTATTCGCTGAGAATAGGACTCAGGTCCTTAAACGCATCTGATACTACTTACAGAAGTTAAGTGCTGGTGTAAAATGCAAGTTCGTATTGTCATTGACATCAATAGTAGGTACGGTACAAACAGTTCATGTACGAATGAAAACCACTGAGGAAATAAAAAAATATATATATATATATATTATATCCCTTCTTACTAGCTCTATCCCCTTGAATAAATTTTTTGCTGAGGATATCCCTGGACACCCTCCCGTGGGGGGTTTTCCATAACCCCCTTACAAAGATATTTCTAGCATTAAAATTTAAAAAAAAATTATGGCGAGTACCCTGGACCTCCTTTTTGTGCAGAGTATTCCATACCACCCCCCCTTACAAAAATCCTAGGGTGCGCCCCCCCCTTACAAAAATCCTGGATCCGCCCCTGATCAACAGAGAACTGTCACTACTCCCACAAAACATTTAAAAAGAGTCCTCCACGTGACAGTCAAGCTTTGAATAAAATACTGTAACACATAAACAAATGGCTATGATTGAGCTTGCAGAACCAATGCTACTCAACCAATAGTAACCATTTACTCAATGACACCTATAGTATAGTTCACGCCACCAAATAGACCTCACTTGCCAAACACTCCCCACTCGAAAAGGGATGGTATTTTCGAAAATTTAAGAACACTTTCAACTCAATTTTCATTGCTAAGCTATAGAAGTTTTATTCAGCTCTTGACCCACTTCTATGTATTGTGATTCAGAACTTTCCTCTCTACATACTGATTAGGTTCCACTTCCCCGTCTTTCTATGTCCCGTTTATCATTGTTTTTTGTTTTCTTCTTTATCTTTTTGTTTGTTTATTCTGTTTTCTTTTTTGTAGAGGTTATAAGAATAGCAATGTTTGAAGCTTGAAATCGATTAAAATTCTACAGTTTAAAGTGAATTGTGTCCTTGGTGTGTTTTTGACAACATTGTTGTCTTGAGTTTTGTTGTAAGGTTAATCGATTTTACTTGTTCTCTATGAGAGGTTGTATTTAGTGTTCACTATCAACAAACACACATTGTGGTGTTAATCAATTTATGATTCATGACTAGACTGCAAACTGCAGACGACCCAAATAATTGTTGATGAATTGAAATGATTGGGTGACAAAAATACTGAGGATGAAATTAATATATGACAATTTGACAAATAACCTGAAACAAAAATAATCTGACAAAAATTGACACCTTGAACATTGAGCTTGGTTGATTTGAGAATTGTCATATGTTTGTAGTTTAATTCAGGCATTTCAATTCAAATTATTTCTTATATATAAATTTACAATAACATTACAAAGTACAGTATCCTAAAGTGCAAACGTGAAATGCAAATCCACAATATTGTTCCTGGTTCACTAAATCATTCATAAGAATAACATATTTGTTTGAGAGAAACAAATTATTTCTAATATTTCAATTAAGTTTATGAAAAAGTGATTACCAAGTGAATGATATACAAATTTAATTAATATTGTTTCATAAACTCAGACATCTGAAATCTTATTTGGGTAATCAGCTGTCTCGTCAATTGAAAACACAGCCTTGTTGGTGTGATACAGAGTGACCTTTTGTGAAAAACAGACATGAAATAGACTACGCAAATTGAATCAAGGGTTAGGTCTGATGACTGTGTTTAATTTTGTGATGGTGATTATCATTGAGTACATCGAGTTTGTCTCTCTATACAAGCACCCTTATTGTTGGGCGTGAGGTCTGCTGTTCACAGAGTTACTAGTTAATGTGTATTTGTTGAATGCAATACAATGCACATGTTCAACAAATTCTGATATAGTCATAATGTAGGTATTATTGATAGTGAATCCTTGGTTCATTATCAATTGGTTTAGGATGTAACATTGATTGAGGACATACTATAATGTAATTCAATTTCAGTATATCTACTGTTACAGAACTACTAGTTTTACCCAAACTCTCTAATATGATTCTCATACTGAACCGGAAACTAAAGTTTGATCTTATTTCAGCCCTTGAGTATTTATTTTAGCCAGTGGAAGGCTAATGATATAATTTATGCAAATGGAAAGCGATCGATCCGGTTTATCGTGATGGAACTCACTTATTGGGTGCGCGCATTTTTCCCTTGTCACGAACTCTGAGTCCGGCTAAGCACAATAACTTTAGTGGCTTTCACCTTTCTAATTTCGTGACCGGGAGGTTGGGAATCACACTGACCCCGCCTACCGGACATGTAAATCATTCGGTAAATCACCACTGTAAGTGCTCTTGATCACTGCTATGATCACTTTTATTGTTTAATGGTACTGTATTCAACAGTAACGGTTGATTGGGTCTTTATCGCTTTGTGTTCCTTGTAATTTATTTAAAAAAATATAGGTTACCCTAATGTATCAAACTTAAAGCGAAGTTTTGACTTTTATTACATGACACACATGAAGAAGTTATAAGTTTTCTATTTTTTGATCACAGATAGCCAAGTAACAGAGAAATGACAAACAGTATTTTTTCTAGATATACACTCTTTTATGTTAGATTTTTCATGTATTTCGTCATTGGAAACATCACAGATGTTTATTGAAAGTGTATATTTATTAAGAAACGGAAACAGTTATGAAAATGATATATTATTAAAGGTTTAGAACAAGGAAGAATTTTTATAATATGCCTGACTCACAACACAGTATTTCTCTGTATTTGTATTTGACATGGTAGATTATATTGTGAATTTATGAGAATGATATTGAAGGTTTACTATAATGAGGGTTTTTCATAATATATCTAATTCACAGCACAGTCTTTCTCTGTGTATTTTGTTGGACATGATAGAGATAATATTGCAATAAATGATTTATAAAAACTTTAAAAACGCTTTTAAGTGGAAATTAACTCACGTTATGGCGTGACGGCAGTTTCACTCTGTTGTCAAGAGCATCGTCAGACAATTTGAGTTAATTTCCACTTGAGTGGTTTTTAATTTTTACTATATATTAGTGGAAACAAGATGGATCTTCAACATCATAAAGATTTATATGAATGTTTTTTTTAATTGATTCAGTTGATAAATTCGCACATCCTATAGGACTAGACTATAACATGATAGTTCTACATAATACTAGAGAATTAAGTTATATATGATAAAAAATCTTACAAACAAAAATATCAACCACATATTGCTAGATGATTGTATTAAGCCGCATCTCCACCAACCGAACATGTCTGCCGAACATTGTTGGCGAATACAAAAACGGGCAAACATTAAACATATGGGTCACCGAACATGTTGGTGAGTTCAATTGAAATGTTCGGTCTGTGAGCGAACAGTGACGACCAACAACAGGTTCCCGCCACTAACCCCACTACACCGATCATAATATTCGAGAAGGCATCCACACCAAACCAACTCCAAAAAATGTTCGGCGACTTCAGCTGATTCCAGCGAACACTGTTCGCCGAGCATGTTCGGTTGGTGGAGACGCGGCTTTACAATTGTGTCAAGGAAGCAGCTTTGGGCGTATGCCTGTATGCTTCCATAACTTTGTAAATTAAAAATATTTTTGAATTTCACAAAGTATTGATAGTATTTTATCTATTTTTTGTATATTTTTTCAATTATAAAACAGAGTAATATTATATTGGGAAGCTCGTCAGGACACTCCTACAAATAAAAAGAGTGCAATTTCTGGGCAAAACAGTGCAATATTAGCAACATGTATCCAGTTCCGACTTCTCAGAAAATGTGCAAAATTAGCTTGGTTTTACCGATTTTTCAAGGATACAGTAACTATTTCTCTGCTCTCTTTAATTCTCTATTTTATGAATAATTTCATGCTGAATGCATAAAATTACACCTAAACGTGGTGAATGAACACCCAGCAAAAGTAGTACTCGATTAGGGACATTCAGCGGGAATTTAAATATCTATGTAACATTGTGGGTTGAAATGAATTAAGTTTGTTCATCTCAGATACAAAAAAGGCTACAAAAATATTGTGTTGCTGTCCAAACGTCTCTGTCGAATGATGGATTGGACGGGGGGAGTAGCTCAGAGGTTTGCTAGACAGTATGCACACTCACCTGTGCAGCCAGTCCCTGTGTAAAGGTAGGAGTGGACTGTCAAGCATGGAGCTTCAGAATTTTGTTTCGGTGGGCTTGGCATACTGATAAAGTTTTGTTAGCTCAGTGAGGAAAGCAATCACAAACTGTCTCACTCCTCGTTTGTGAAGTATCGTACCCTTTTTGGACGAAAATATAGCAGAATTTATTAATTTCGTATTCCTTTCATTTTCGAAATTAATAAATTCTGTTTCTGTATATAAGTATATATTTGTCAGTTTGTTAAATTGTCAGTTACTTCAAACTAACTTGTAAAACATAACGTTGAGGTCTGAAGAGTCACCTACAGTCAAAATCGGCTATGGTACTATATACTGTAGTATTCATATAACTTGGCAGCGTGTAGCAGATGGGACATGCTACATCTGAACCCAGCATACTGCTGCCAAGTTATATGAAAACTACAGTACATACATGTAGCATAAGTATTGATTCTAGTGATTTTTTGTCATCAACAGGCAAAATTTAAAACAAAATTTCCTGTTTTTTACTTTTATTTGAATATTATATGTAAGAATCAATTTTTTTGAGATATTTATCTGAATATTCGTAGAATCTTTGGTGACCAACAGATTTGATTGAAATGGAAGGATTAGTTAATTCTTCTTTAGTGTACATAGCATTTTAATGATAAAATTGCAATAAAATATTAAATAATTTGGTATGATGGTTCATTACTCTCCATTGAAGGTCATCCTAAAATCCTAACTTCATGAAACCTGATCACGTTTCACATGAACTGATTCGAATGATTCTTGTGTTGACATAATATCACGTCACGTCACTCCTTCACTTGCTGTTTGCAAGTTGATTACATCAACAAAATGTAACAGATATCGGCCAAGCCTTTGAAAAGGCCTTTCCAGGAGTGTCTTCTTTCATGGGTGCGACCTCACTCTTAAACTGATCCTAAATATTCTTATTTTTTGCCTTTTTCGTCTTCTTCAATCTCTTTTTTAGTATTCTTTCCGTTTTTTTCTCTCTTTTTTCATCTTCTGTTATGTATGTGGTCAAAACTGTCACTACTATCTGTCACTTGTGTGTAGTTTCTTCCTGCATCCAGTAGGTAGTCTTACACTTGTGCTACCGTGTTTGTACAGTTTGTGTCTGCGGAGTGTCTGTCTGTGATATCATCTGACATGTATTCTGATCAGGAAGATTCCGAATCTGACCAACCGCAAAAGGATGATGATTGCTTGTGTTTTGACCATCTTGAATCGGATTACTTTCTTTTCCTTGTGAGTTTTTATTTGTCCTTATTGGAAAACAATAGACTAGAATAATCATGGATACCTTTTTCATTTAGAATGTTACAAGATTTCTTTATTTTTACTATGAATTTCACACAAATGTATGATATCCTTACATTTTGTCATTTATACATTTTGTCCTTATTGGACTAGAATGGACTGAAAAAGTAATGAACACTTGCTGCATTTTGAATGTTACAAAATCTTTGTATTTGTTGTAAAAATCTCTAAAAAATGTATTTTAGCACAAATAAAATTAAATTTAAACACCTTTTAAGATGACGTCATCTTACGGAGCTCAATAGGGAAGTCGTTGCACTGGTTCCGTCAAATGACGTCATCTTACAGAGGTCAAATTTAATTTTCTTTCGGTCTTATGACATTTACATTTTGACTGTTACTAAATCTCTGTATTTGTTGTTAAAATCTCACAAAAATGTGTGACATCATAGAAAAACAATAATAATAAAAATGGTGGTGTAATCGATTGTAGCGTTTACCCCTGACTGTATCTAACTCTTGTGGTTACGGGTTCAGTTCCCCTTCAGCCTTTGATATTTGTTGCAATCGTTCACCTTATTACCAAAACACAAGTCTCATACTCATGTGGGTATCAGAATAAACAATGAACAAAATATTACAGTAACAAACATATTTCTACCAGGCTAATACCTATATCTTATACCAGAAATTCATGTTTATTTATATGAGCATTATTCGATAGTCATAAATATGACATTTGGAAATTTTAAAAGTAGATGGCAGTATTTGTCTTATCAGTTATTTCGTTGACACTCTTTTATTGATTTTCTATTGATAATTTTTACTCACTTATACTGGAGGGATGCAGTAATTTATTCATATTAAGTTATAAGTAATGGGCAGATGGTAGAACTTGAAGGTGCAGATTCAACCTATGAATCAGTTGATTTTTATCGAAAAAATATGTATTTGAATCCCAATAAATTAATTTTTTAAAGTAATTATGCATACGTGCACGTGGTAACGTAGTTTATTGTACAAGATATACAATAAATCTTAATACACAATAAACAATACACAATATATACACAATAAGAATACACAATAAATGCATAAATTGCAATACTTTATATACATTTGTTCCAGTAAAAAGTACGAAATAATGATTTCTGCACAGGCATTGCTGTCTGTGCGCGAGGAATAAATAATTTAGTCTACATTCCACAAAATGGAACTGAAGCACCTATTACGAGCGTTTGATGAAGAGAAATATGAAATGGAAGCTCGTCATAAAAAGTTCAATGGAATCTCTAACAAAGAATGAAAAACAAAAAAATGAGGGAAGAGATAGCTATGAGCCGTAGCAAGTATCTGTTCAAAGTGATAGAAGTAAGCTACGAACTCCTGGGCCCTCTTTGTAAGGGTGACCGATTGGATTGGTCAGCAAAAAATACTCTGTTCTCTGCTGTAAAATCACTTCCCCGTGGTTCCGAACCCACCTAAAACTGTAGGTCTAAGTCAGACCTATGTGAGCTTCATCCTCAAAAGAGAAAAGAATAAAGAAACAGGATAATATAAAAACAGATGGATCATGAAATCATGAATAGGGATTCATGCTACCGTTGGCACGTTTTCACAATAAGTTGGAATTCACAGTTTTTTACAAAGGCACATAATGATAAATTAGATATAGGAAGTTAGTAATTGACAATAATTTGATCAAGAAACATTATTTTGAAAAAATCTTCTTTTTCTTTTTTAATGAATAATGAGACGAAATTGTCACAACCACATTTATTATTTAGAATAAATGTGATTGTGACAATTTCGTCTTATTATTCATTATGGATACCTTCCACAATATCACCTTCGCCATTACTAAGAAAGTTTTTTTTTATATACAGAATAAAAAATGATATGATAGCTGGGATGTGTGCTAGAAAGAAAGATTTGTTTGGCTGTTTCAAAAGTCGATGAAATTGAGAGAATGTGATCCCAAACTCTGACTTGTCTTACACTCTATATTCGGACTCTTTAAAACATAATCTTCGAAAAAATGGTGAGTTTACTTGAATTTGGAACAATAATTTCCTACAAATGCGTGCAGAAATCAAGATAAAGCCCATTCAAGCTGCTGAAAGACATGGGTTGTGAGACAAAAAGTGTTACAGTGTTATTCCAAGCCAATGACAGTGACTTCATGAATTTATGATTACATGAATACTTTCATGAATGAATTCATGAATCAGATATCATACGCACATCATCTCACTCATGATCAGTCGTGCACACCACGATTCATGCTCTGTGTGAAAAGCCAGTGATTTCGATTGACAGTTGATTTTATATTCTGAGATAATTCAGTTGGAATATTTTATTATTTCAGAATTTCCAAATTGCAATCTTAAATGTGTGATCTCAACAAAAAGAGTCGTGGTCGTGAAAGTAATGTAAATTCTTTTCCGAATGATCTTTTTTATGTTATATAACTATTCAGTAGCAAGGTTATTACACTTTCAAGTTCAATTAGTAGCTTATGGTGGGCCTACTTGATGAAATAATAAATTTGTAGACTCTTCGTTAAGATTATAGTAAAAAAAGTTAATTTAAGTTTTTTTTCGATAGTGCCCACTTTTTTTCTGAGGATGAAGCCCACATAGGTCTTAGACCTGTGCGTGGGTAAGGAGTTGGATGATGGTGATTGATGAGTTGGACCTACAGTTTTAGGTGGGTTCCGAACTTGATTCTGATTCTTGTGCGTGGGTAGTTGAGAAAATAATGATTCAAAAATGCCGGGCTGGAACTGGAATTGATCCCGTGAACGTCGGACTGGCAGTTTGGTAACCACTACAATTCTACTGCGTCAAAGTTTTAACATAGGTACTTTAAATCAGTGGTTGATTTACTAGTAGGCTGTCTAGATCGCAGGCCCGGGAGGGTTTATTCAAGAGTAATACGTGTGCAAATAATAAATTTGAAAATTCAGTTCATTCAAATATTATGAGGAAAGTTTATATTGGTAACCCTAAGGCGATTGAAATAAATATGTCATGGCCCAGCAATGTTTTTTTTTTTTTAATAAAGATTTTGCAACGGAATTGGAAATATTTTCAACTGAATTTATAAGATTCAAATGAAAATTTCATTATTTTATAAGGGAATAACTTGACTAATCTACTAGTCGGCGATGAACTGCGAACTGTAGAATTGTTGACGACATATTGCATTCATGATATGCCTCAAGTTCTCAGTCAAGAGGCCGCGCTGGGAATTTGGCCTAGGGTCTTAAAGTTTGTAAATCCACCACTAAAAAAAACTTTGAATAAATATAATTTATGTACTCATTCAATGAGCTAATAGAACGAATGAATCAATTTCCAAAATAGAAAAACCAGTACGCACACACATATACATGTATATGATTGTGTGAAACAATAGAATAGAATAGATTTTTATTCCTTTAAGTACACAAATATACAATTGGAAACGTCAATAAATCTACAATACAACAGTTATAATAGTTTATCACAACATATCCCATTTTTCCCACTTAATATATTTATAGAAAAATATGAAGACAATGATATCACGGACATATTTAACTGACATAGAATAAATAAGATATTCAAAAGACATAAATTTCATGTTGAACCTAGATAAATTGTTAAAATGAATTTCAAAATATAATCAGAAGTAACTGCAAATCGTTTCCCTACTCATATTAAAAAATTCTGACAATGAATAAAGAGGATTATCCATCAAGAGATTCTTCAGTTTAAGTTTGAACTGAATCGTAGACATTGCTCTCACAGAAATGGGAAACATATTAAACAATATAGGCTAATAGAAAGAACCAAGCAATGTTTTATAAGAACTGAGAATTTCGTAATTTATTCGAGTACCGTAACGGGAGCTTGTTTATTCTCCACCGCCTTAAATTCAGTATTTATTCAGTTACTGAGTTTCCCTCATTTTCCACTATAAAATCATATTCCAGGCCAATTTCATTCAATTCTTCAACCATTGTTCAGGGTCTGGTAAGGAGGCATAGGAGATTTAAATTAAAGCATACTAATTTAGAAATGGTTTCATCTACTAGTCTCAAAGGTTTGGAAGAATCTTATTAATGTGCTGTAGTATTCATATAACTTGGCAGCGTGTAGCAGATGGAACATGCTACATCTGAACCCAACATACTGCTGCCAAGTTATATGAAAACTACAGTACAGAATATTTGCTATAGCAAATATTCTATTCCTTGTTTGTATACAAAAAAGGATAGTTGCTCCTTAAATGGCGTATTTTAAAGAGTGGATTTCAACAATTTCAAAATTAGTGTGATCCCTAGAGCTTGTGACAGTAATTTCTAACCTTCCTGCCGCTTTTTTTTATAAATATTTAAATGTTGACATATATATCACCTGAGTGATTAGAATGGTAAATGTTTTTAATGATCAGAGCCAGATCTACTTTTCGCTTAACAATGAATCCAGCCAATAACCTATTTCCCGTCCGAGGTTTGATTCAGAAGATTTGTGGGAGAGACCAGGGATCTGGGGAATATAGGAGAATTTGGCTGTAATCCATCCTTTTTACAGAGAACAGAGAACAAAAGCGCAAAACCTCCCACTTCAACCATCTCTCTCTCATGTAGCTCTATAGCTCTCCCAGTCCTGAATGCCTTTTGCAGGAATTATACCAGCTCTCATAAATCATTCCTACATATTTTCATTCTGATTCAACCAACGTTAAGCCATTCCAGAGGGAGGTATATTGATCCGGACATTTTTGTAAAGCAAAAAAAAAAAAAAATGGCGATTAACAATATATTAAGACAGTTGGACACCTGTTATCTCTTGTAAACACCTATGCACTGTGTACACCTATGCAGGCTACAACATCTATTCTCACACAATAAAAAAAAGAAGATTTTTTTCGAAAGAATAATAATCCAATGAATGTCACACTGAAAAATCTTATACAGAAGATATATTTTAGGTGAGCATAAATTAGGACATTTGAGCACATTTATAGGTGATTAAAACGAAAACAAATTAGTGTACTTACATATATTAGACAGAGAATTTCACACAGTTTTATTCACAACAATAAACTGATAAGTTGAATCTTTTCCTTTTTGAGTACCTATATATTTTACTACAGGCTATGGTAAAAGGGAAGTGATAGCCGCGAGCCGTAGCAGGTATCTGTTCAATCAGACAGATAAGCTGCGTTCTCGTAGGTCCCGTTTGTAACGGTGACCGATTAGATTGGCCAGCAAAAAAGACACTGTTCTCTGCTGAAAATCACTTCCCGGTGGTTCGGAACCCACCTAAAACTGTAGGTCCAACTCATAAATCACCATCATACAACTCATTACCCACGCACAGGTCTCAGACCTATGTGGGCTTCATCCTCAAAAAAAAAAAAAAAAAAAATTCTTAATGAACAACTTCCTCAGACTATTGAGTGCAGTTCATAAGTAGCTGGTGTAGCACTACCGCGCAATTTCTTGTAACTACTACACAGAACGCGGGACAGAGGGAAGACAATGTTCTGCGCTGCTTGTTCTTGCAATGCTTCTGTTCTCATTGATGGCACATGCTCCAAAGAGGTTGTAAGTTGACTCTTGTTTTCTCCTTCTCCTTGAAAGTCGTTCTCTCTCTCTCTCTCTCTCTCTCTCTCTCTCGTGTTTGTCAGATTTGGTTCTAGTGTTTTCAACAATTTGCCAGAATGTTCCAGATTATGTTACTAGTTTCCAGAAGTTTCTAGAATACTTTCAAAAAGTATATAAAAGGCGCTCCTTTTAAGACATATTTCAGTAGTCATTTTTGCTCTTCACCGCGTTCATATCAAGTGACAGTTTATAGTTTATAAATTTTTAAATTCTTGAATTTATAAATTTTTATAAGTTTATAAATTCTTTGACAGTAGACTTCCTTCTTTGTGGCAGAATACTCAGTGCTGTTATTGTGATTATCGAGTACACTAACAGGCACAGTGCTTTGTAAGTGCTATTTATTGAATTTTAGATCAGCCTATTAACAGTTAGTACCTAATTAGTTTTTCTTGTGTGTCATAGCTGATGTGTGCGTGCTGCAAGTAATTTGTGTAAATAAAGTGCAAGTGTGAATTTCAAGTGATGCCAACATTATTTTAGTTATAGAAGCCGTAGCACTACTTTGTTGTTTGGAACTACTAGCACTACTTTGTTGTTTGGAACTACTAGCACTACTTTGTTGAAGGTGCTGGAATTTGAAATGACCTTTTACGAACATTGCCTGATCTTCATAGGATTGGTGAGAAGGATATTGTGGTGGATATCCATAGTGGATGATTAAGAAATTTTGTTGTTACAGCCACTGAAATAAGGATTCAATGATTCTAGTGATTTTGACATTTTTGCATTATTCATTATGAACATCGACCGCATTATTGTGATGATCTGAGCTGGGGTGACAGTTGCAATTAGTCCGGTAGGGGTAGTTTAGTGAAAAACACGTTTACAAGAGTTAGCAGAATAGGTGCTAATGGAGAAATTTATTGAACCTGTCATGTGTTAAATTTAAAACAATTTGAAATTGTCTCATCCATAGATATTGTGGGGTCGCATTTTTATTAAGTAAGCTATGCATGGGCGTCCATCTTACTTAATCTAGGGTGGCGGGGGGCTGGGAGCCATTTTGTATTTAAAACTGGATTATGAATATTATTTTCAGGTATTTTTAAGATTATAGAGGGCAAAGGAAAAATCAACCCTACAATATATACATACACGTAAATACACTAATTTGTCATTATTTTACACACCGAAAAAATGTGCTCAATAATTTATGCTCACTCTCAAATATTGTGTATTGTAAAATGAGTCAAAGAAGTATTGACGATTGATTAATTAGTGTAAGCTGTAATAGTATTCAAGGAATATGTGTTCTCAATGTTAAATATTTCTTATTATTGACCTTCGCGTTTTTGATTGGTTTAAAAAATTCAGTGATTGGGGGAGATAACAGTTATTGAAGAATTCAAATTCATTTATCTTACAAAATAAAACTCAGGACATTATAATAATTGTTGAAATGTGAGTACAGAGTCCTCCTAACTATTCTTGATGATTGAAAAAAGAGTTTCAGTCAAAGTATGGAAATTTATACTCTATTCTCACGGGTTATTATGCATGATATTCAAGATTTTAGGCCATTAAAATTGGTGCCTTATAGCTTCTAAACCTCTGCATAATAATATGTTATGTATGTTAGATGTTTGTTTGATTGGTAGATTCATGTGATTACTCAAAAGAAATCTTAAGTTTTAGTCTGGAAAGGTACCGTATATAAATACTATTGCGTGTCTAAAGTTGCAATGCTGTAACTATTGTACAATGTTGTAAAGCTACAATACTACTTTTTGGGAACTCTTGTGAAGCCAGAACCAAAGTTAATAGTTGTATTAGAAGAAGTAGGAAATACAATCGATATCGTCAATTAGTGAAAACCGAATCCATGTAATACTTGCTATAACATGTGACGTCACTATAGGGTGAGTGCTGCTGGTGTCTCACACTTCCTCGGAAAAACAGGACGTTGCTCACCGAATCAAGTTCGTCTAAGTTCGTGCTTTACACGAAGTCCGTGATCCACATCGAGTGCTCCCTGTGAGCTTCACAGTATCGCGCTTAGCTTTGGTACCGCTACATTTAGCTCATCCGTTCAACTCTCCGTCTATCTCTAAGTTCGCGTAGTCTGAAACATTATAAAAACCGAATTGTTCTTACAACAATCAGAATAGGTAAGTTAAATAGATCAATTGTTCTCAAATGAAACACATATTTAGTGTATATCAAATTAAATATATCAATTATTAAATATTAATAAGGCCAGTAATTGAACTATGTGCATTGATTATAAGCAAAAAATATCTGTTTTGTATTGTGAGGAAAAATGGTTGAGTTGAATTAAAAAGCAATCGAGTTTAATGAATTGATTCCATTAGAAGAAATCACAAATTTAAAACACTATACTCTTATTATTCGTATAAAAATATGTAGAATAAAAATTTATTCTAGAGTACAACCGAAATAATTGTATTTATCAAATATTGGAGACTGAGAATAATGAGCATTATAGATACAGGTTAAAATATTATTATAAGGAATCAACTGGAAATCCAAATCGTGCGTCAAAAATCGTGCTAATAAGAAAACGTACAAAATATCAATTTAATGATTAATAATTCACTATAAAAAGGGCATCACATTACTGACCGTGAACTCAGAATAAATTAATTTTGGACAGTCTTTCTTTTTTTAAATAATTACAGGTTGAATGGATTCGAATCTTTACTGTTTTGTATAGAAATACTAAAGAGTATAATCTCCAGTGAAAAATATTCAACTTATTTATGAATATTGGAGGCAGTGAGAGAAAGATAATTGAAAAAAAAACATTAATTATTGATAAATTAGTCGAAAATATAATAATCACTGGCATCTTATTATACATTCACAATTTGTGTAAGAAAGCGGCTGAAGCAGATTGTAGTAGATGTAACAGAGAAAAATATTATTGGAGAAATAATAAAAATAAGCTATTAGACCACAACTTGAAAATTCCAATGAAAAAGACGAACGATTGCATATTATTTATGTTTCGAATTTATAATTATGCTTTTTTTTATAATATAACAATTGAACAATACACTTACAAGAAGAAATCACTGTATTAGCAGTAACTATCTTATAGAGCAGGGCCCGGCAACCTTTTCTGACTCAAGATCGATTTCGTTCAAAATAACATACCCTGCGATCGACATTATTTTTTTCTTTGAATAGTAAACTGGCTAAGTCTAGTGGTTGGGTAGGGGAGGGGTGGTGGCTAGAATGTGAAGGAGATTTTTCAATAATAATTTAAGTAATACTATCTGTTTAACTAACTAAAGATTTTAGTATTTTATTAATTTAAATAAAATGGTCTGATCTTTCATCTTTATTAAAAAACAAGCAAAACTTTTTACTAAATTAAATTAAATGTTCCAACCTCACTTTCAGTGAGAAGTTTGACATTCCATTTCTCTCGACAGCTTTGCAAAATCTGGATTGTAGCTCGTGGACAGTGCAGTTGTCCAAGTGCTCATCGGTAAATGAGGCCCAATAGGTAACGTAAAGGTAATGATGTTGAAGATCCATCTTGTTTCCACTAATATGTATTATAAACTTAAAAAACACTTTTGAATGGAAATTGACTCACGTTATGGCGTGACGGCCGTTTCGCTCTGTTGTCTAGAGCATCATCAGACGACCCACAGTACACTGATGACGTGAGTCAATTTCCATTCAAAAGTATTTTTTAAGTTTATAGTAAAGGTAATGTTGGAAAATGTAGACTCGCAATAATAGGTCGAAGAAAATAGGGACATAAGTTTCAGAGCTGCACAGATAATAAGTGACGGGTATTTTTCTTTGGGAACAAGAGTCCGGAATTTGAAAAATCCTCAGTTAAAGCAGTTTTTAGGTTGTTATTTCTAGCTCAATAGCGGTGGCGTCGCTTTGAAAATGTTTTTGGAATTTTTTAGCAACATGTTCAACATCGACAGTAATCAAAGAAACGATTTTCGAACTCTTTCTATAATTGGCTTAATATTTTAACGTGTCTAACATTGTCAGAGTACTGGTATTCTTCACCCAGGCGGTCTTCATGCTCAACTACTTCTTCATTGTAAACATGATTTTACTCGCTTGTTTTTGGATTAATTTTTCCAGAGTAGGAAAATGTTTGAGGTCAAACTTACCGATTTTCTTTTCCCATAGTTTTGATGAAATTGCCTTCACAGCTGACATCAGTGTCAAAATATTCATATTCTTGCCTTGCAGTTGTAAGTTCAACTCGTTAAGTTCAACTCAGTAACAACAATAAGAAATGCTAAATCTTTCAGCCACAACGTATCTTTTAAGTCTTGTTTTAAATAGTCTCTTTGCGCTCTTTCAGAAATTCTATACCGGCCGGCAGATCAAAATTGTCTCATTTGAAGCGTGCTTTTATTCCGTTCACAAGTTTTACCAATGCCTTCATAACATCACGTTATTAGGATTAAAAAATTTTCCGCCCAAAGGTTGATGATGAATGACAAACAATTTGGGAACTCTTTTTGGCACAGTGCTATAAAGCCGTTTAATTCATTCAAGGGTATTTTGTCATTTGTAACATAGTCTTTAAAACTAGAATATATGTCTTCCCTTCGCGTACAATTCACATATTGTTTTGTTTTGACAAAAATTCAAGAAATCGGCGCGATCGACTCAAAATTATCGTGCGATCGACCGGTCGATCGCGATCGACGGGTTGCCGGGTAAGTTATAGAGGATGGGACCGCTACTGGCTTACAAGGAACGAAGTAATAACCCCAGCATCAACAACTTCTTATCAAGGTAAAGTTATCGTTGAAAACGTGTAAACGCTCTGAGAAAATATCATCGCTGTTATTAAAGCATTCCTTTACACAGAAAAGTATCGCCAAAAACCGTGAACCACCCTATTCGTTTTCTTAATAGCCTAACAGGGCTATAAAGTAGGTTATAGTGCGCTGTTTATCACTGGTCAGACGGTCACCTACCACTGACCAAAACAAATGAGATAACATCATCTTGTACAGGACGCAATTATCTCGAGGAACGCAAGGACCTCAACTAATTTATAAGAAATTTCTTGCTAGAGAACTGGATTTACCTTTCTAGCAGAGTCGAATGTTTTTTTTTTTCTGGAGATTACGTCTTGGAGACTCCAGTTAAGGAGTATAAGACAAGTCAGATCAACAATATTATACACTAGATACCATAATTACTTCAATTAGTTGAGGTGAGGCTTAATTTTGATGTGAAAGGAACTCTTGTACACTATAAAAAGCTTTATCAACTAAATATTTCTTCAATTGTTTTTTAAATATTTCTATATTTTCAAGTGAGTGATTTCTCATCTGATGGAAATTTTAATTTGGCTTTGACAGATTGATTTCAACAATCTTGAAGATTTGACGGCTAGTGAGAGTGGATTACCCAAGTTTTTATTCTATTGTGGTTTGCAGCAATATGTATTAAGTTAGTTTTTCGTGAATTTTAAGAAACTTTCACCATAATATCAAATTAAATGGGTCCACAAATAGTGGCATGTAATAGACTGCTTTGTGGCATTAATGCGATTTGATAGGGAAAAATGTGTCCCCAAATTCTAATTATCCTTGTTTATCAATTTTGGATTATTTTCCATTAAAGATGAATAAACCAACTTCATATACAATTGCTAGTTATCAATCAGTCACGTAACATAGAAGCAAACGTATCAAAAATTAATATAATTCATAATCCAATTAGCATCACTGCTTGGAACACCATTCCACCGCATGTATTTTTTTTTTTTTTGAGGATGAAGCCCACATAGGTCTGAGACCTGTGCGTGGGTAATGAGTTGGATGATGGTGATTGATGAGTTGGACCTACAGTTTTAGGTGGGTTCCGAAAATCAAATTTGATTTTGGGGTGATGATTATTTTTGAGTTTTGAATGCCCCAATGTGCAAGCACCCTTGTTGAACAAAATAGCTGATATTTTATAAATAAAAAAAAATATCGAAAGAATTTGACGAGAGCTCTTCAAGAACCGTCATCTGTAAGAAGGGGGGGAGGGAATGGCCGTAGTTTATCTAATAATCTTTAGAAATTTTTATTTATAATCAACATGCAAGATTATTATTAGTTTGACTTTTGCTGATGATGCCCAAATTATTCTGAAACTTAATAGTGTTCCTGGATTTCTTGTTCCATGACGAACTGCGTTGTTAATATTAACTTGTTTTGTGAATTTAACGACTTTCAGTCAAATATAACTTAATAGTGATAACTTAATAGTGAGTACTGTATGAGGTGAGGTTGTATGTAATATAATGTAACGTGTTTAATGAGGTGAATTATAATACAAAAATGCCTGGCTGAAACGGGAATCGAACCTGTTACCGTTGGAGTAAGCAGTTCCCGCTCTAGCTACTACACTACGACGAGAATAATAGTCTGGACCTGAACTAGTGATTTATCATACCTCAAGGATTTTGATCATTTATGAAAATAAGGAACCAAATGTGTTGGCGGCTAGTGAATCGAGAGCAGAAACATCAGCAGAATGAGTTTTATAAGCTAGAGCACCCTTGGGCGTACGTGGTATCGCTTGCAACCATCAGACTGAAAGCTTCAGCTAGAACCAAAAGCTCGAACCTTGAGCTGGAAGAAAGTGAATGCTCGAGGCGATATAAATTGAGTCGCTTCACATCATCTAACTTATTAGGGGCTCCCAACTTTCTCGAGCTATCAGCTGAAATGACAAGCGCCCAAACTTTCAAACTGCTTTAAATTTCCCTCACATATCCACTCAGACTTCACATAGTCATGTTTTGAACTTCAAGTAATTTATTGTTATCACACTTCCAAATTTCAACAGTCTCTCTGTTTTAGTAATTTGTGATGAAGTCTCAAAAATATTCACCAGGAGCTGAGATGGATTTGTTGGAATCATAGTTTCTATCGTTGCTCCTTGGTACGGCAAAACAGGATATTATTAATACAACATTTAATGGTCAACGTAAAATGAATGAGCTATCCAATGCTTGAATAAAGGTCGTTTAAGAGACTCAAAAAATTCAAATATGCTTCCGATTGGACAAATTGGATCCAATTCTCACTAAATTAATAAGAAGGATATGAGTAAATTACTTTAGGAGAAGAATTTTACAAGTTTTGTTCATTAACCTACAAAGTTTCTTGCTTGCGAAGAAATCGTTTTGTTATCAATTAATCAAGCGCATTCTTATTGACTCAAAATTCAATATTATGAGAGTATATCGTTTTATATAATTATCTGCATATATTTTTGTATCAAGATGTCAAATATGGATATTTCAATAATTATTGAATATCTGTCTAAATGAGAGATTATTTTCCTGGATTTCTTGTTCCATGACGAACTGCGTTGTTAATATTAACTTGTTATGTGAATTTAACGACTTGCAGTCAAATATTCATTAAGAATAAGTAAAATTTACTTACTCTGTAGGCCGAGCGCTTTCGAATCTGAGATCCGTTTTCAGAGGCGTGTTCCTAGATCGTCGATGTCAGTGTTTTGGTTAGAAGAATTGTGGTTTTTGTAAAATGTGATCAAAAAGTTTGTCTGATTTAAAATTTAGTTGTTCGTTAAGGATGTTTTGTTTATTGTGTGTGGTGTGTTTGTATATTTCAAATTGTTCCAAGGTGTTGAGTTCGTGTGCTTTAGATTTTATATGTAGAATGTGTAGGTTGGTAGTTATGTCAGTAAAAGTGTGTCCAGTTTGAATGATATGGTCGGCGAAATTCGATTTAGGTTTTGATGTCAGGGCTTGAAAATGTTCCTCGTACCGTTGTTTGAATGAGCGGCCTGTTTGTCCAATGTAGAATTTGTTACAATCAGAGCAGTTCAGTTTGTAGATCCCTGGGAGATCATATTTGTTTGTGTACAGTGTGGTTTTGAGTGTAATTGCATTTTTTATTTTGTTTTTTGTTCTAAATGAGATGGTGTGACCGGCTTTTTTGAAGATTTTTGCTAGTCTGTTTGATTGTGGATTAATGTATGTCATTGTGATGTATTTTTTGTCAGTGGTGTTAGTGTTTGGTTTTTTGTTTGTTATTTTATGATTGAGTTTGTCAATTAGGTCGTGTTTGTAGCCGTTTTCTTGTGCTAGGTATTTTATTGTATTTAGTTCAGTGTTGTAATTGTCGGTGGATAGCGGTGTGTTGTTGAGTCTGTGTAGCATTGACCTAAATGCTGAGTGTTTGTGTTGTGTTGGATGATTGGAGGTGCTGTGTATTAGGGTATCTGTCATTGTTGGTTTTCTGTAGATGTTGAAGTTGTGTTGTTGGTTTGTGTTCTTTGTAATTGAGAGGTCTAGGAAGTTGATTGAATTGTTTTGCTCATATTCAGCTGTGTATTGAATGTTCTCATGTATTTTGTTTATGTATGATTTGTTTCCTCTGTATAGCAATAGAACATCATCTACATATCTGTGCCAGTATATTATGTTCTGTGAAAATTTGTTATTAAAGAGTAGATGAGTGTTTTCGCAGTGTTGAAAAGTTTTAATTTGAAAAATTATTTGATTTGATTACTCATAAGTAGGAGTTCATTAACTGTAGAACCGTGGAAATTTGAAATAGACCTTGTGAATTGGTCTATTTTCCAAATATAAGACTGAAAAGCTCTGCTGAATGACTGTAAGTAGGAAGGAGTTAACTGACATACAAAAAAAAAAATAATATAACATTTCTGGAGCATATGGCGAGAATAAATGTTGACTAAAGGGAAGTCATGAGAGAAGCCTTTGTAAAACTTGATACTCTATTGAAATTGTGAAACTCTCTTCAAAAGTGTTAAAATTGTCGTTTGAAATGTCATTCTTGGAGAAATCTAGAAGTACATCTGCAAGTTAAAATGGGAAACAGAGCATTCACTATAGAATAACTTTTTCTTGCGAATAAAGAAAAATTCATAAAAATGGGAGCGTAACTTTGTTGCTGTTGACAGTATTGTACTGCTTCGCTGGAGAAATAATTTTCAGTCAAAAAAAGAGATACACTAGCTCTATCTTCTCAATATCATCTCGAGCGTTCTCTATTTTATTCCTATTTTCTTTAACTGGATAAAATTAGTTTTCTTTTTTTCCGTTGTGACATTTGATCCTGGTTCGTTTGTTCTTGAAAGTCTGAATGGAATTTTCCACCATCTAATATTGCAGATACCTGTCGTATCAAGCGTTTTTTCTCTTTAGATTGAAACTGTTGATTCTTAATGCTATTTAAAGTTTACTTCTCTTGAACCGTTCCTCTATTAACTTTCTTTTTTTCCAAAAAAAGTCAGCTGCATCTTGAAAATTACACTCTTGAGAAAGACTACTTCAATAGGTAGTTCCCATCCTTTCAAAAAAGTAGTCATTTTATTCTCCGTTAATTCTTGTGTCACTGATATAAAATATGAAGTAATGAATATGGTAGTACATTATTTTTAATGAAAAAAAAAGAAACAATAAAAGTCTAAAGAAACTAAAAAAATATTTAAAAAACAATTGAAAAAATATTTAGTTGATAAAGCTTTTTATAGTGTACAAGAGTTCATTTCACATCAAAATTAAGCCTCACCTCAACTAATTGATTTCTAGTAATTATGATATCTAGTGTATAATTGTTGATCTGACTTGTCTTATACTCCTTAAATGGAGTCTCCAAGACGTAATCTACAAAAAAATAATAAATAAAAATATTAATGATAAATTAAAAAATGTAATGCTACCTTCAAATACCTCTTTTTCAATCATATTTTTATACATGAATTTATATGATTCATGAATAGATATACACATACTTGAATGATTCATATTTTCATTTCTTTAACATGTAAAAGGTTCTTTCATGATTATTCACATTTATTTGAGCTTTCAGAATTCATACTAAATCATTCTATCACTCATTTCTAAACTCACGTTTTTTCAATTCATGTTCATTCTTTTTGATGAAAATTATTGATTGATTCATTCTCTACATAATTCATCCTTAAGCTTCATATTGGATAGAGAAACTTTTTTGAGCCTGGATTCCAATGTACAATGAACACACCTCCTTGAGACTAAATTACTTCAAAAATACTAAAGCCAATTTCTTTAGGTTTCTGGAGGCTGAAGACTAGACTTTTTCTAGCAAGTGAATGTCATTTTTCATTTTTTTTCTTCTTTTTTCGGAGGGTGAAGCCCACATAGGTCTGAGACCTGTGCGTGGGTAATGAATTGGATGATGGTGATTGATGAGTTGAACCTACAGTTTTAGGTGGGTTTCGAACCACCGGGAAGTGATTTTACAGCAGAGAACAGAGTCTTTGCTGGCCAATCCAAACGGTCACCCTTATAAAGAGAGCCCAGGAGTTTCGTAGCTTATCGATGATTGAACAGATACCTGCTATGGCTGCTACTCGGCTATCACTTCCCGTGGACATGAGTAAACATAATCAATCATAGTTTTGGAGGTGAATTATCTACATTGACACTACGCTCATCAGGAAAGAAGAAAGATTGGTCGAATAAATTTTCATTGATGCGTATTTCCAAATCCGTACTGCACTACCAATTTGCAGCTAGGTTATCACCTCTTGAAATAACCTTTTAATTTGTATAAATTTGTACACGTATAGCTTCTCAATTTCTAAAGAAATTTATATTATTTCTGTATAATAAATTGTACTTTTATTTTTTCAGATACTGGCATCTTGAACACAATTTTGTGGACATATCCGTGTAAGGTGATAGTCTCGAACAGTGATGTAGTGAAGCAGAAACGTATGTGGTTCAAAGAATAGCAGGATTGATTATTCAAATATGAGTTCTATCACAGAATACCAAAATAACATCGAGCATTTTCTGAAAATGCAGTGAATTACGAAGAAAATTTGATTGGAATTTATCATTTGTACTTCAAGCGTGATGTTGAACACAGTCAATGACCTGAATAGGAATTTTATGAGAATTATGTGCCTCATTTTTGTTTCAATTCACATTTTATTATGGAAAGAAGTGGAAACAAACAGTGTTTTTGATAGCAGTCATTGTGGTGGAGTTTTAAACCAATCACAGGGCATTATTCAGACTCCAAACTTTCCCGGTAAATTCAAAGTTCCAATCAAGTGTAAATGGGTCATCGATGCTAGTTCACACCTGATCAACACCACAGTCACCATTCATCTGACCCAGCTCTACGTCACAACTGGCCTTAAGTTTTCCGGGCTTCCTTACTACGACCCTGAAAACACTTTCGGTCTTGGAGAGAAATTTGGAGAAAGCCCCGTTCACAATGTGAGCGAAAACAATGTTTTAACTGTCAACTGGCTGAAGACTGATTCTCAGGTGTTGGTTGTGAATTTCGAACTGAATCAACTTGAGGGCAACCATATTCGAGCACTTGACAATCTTCTTGATGTGTATGGATTCAATATCACTTACCAAGTGCGACAGAAATTGGGGGATGCAGATTCAACATGCAGTGTTGTGGGCTGCTCTTACAATGGACATTGTTTTGCGAATCAAAATTTCAGGTGAGTTAAAACTTTCATTTATTTTTTTTAATAAAGGTCAATAAAGGTTGATAGTTGTAAATGGGAAGGATGACTCCTTTGAAATATGAAGATAGATGAAAAGCGAGGTAGATCTTCATTTTGTTACTTGATTGATGATGAATTTTAGGTGCTGTAAGCATCGTACATCGCAAAATGTAAAGACGTGATAAAGCTTGAACGTCACAGTCATGGAAAACTATAAGGCTTCCAAGTAAGGCCGCTTTCATACGCTGCGTCAAACATGCAGCGTCGGTTCCAATAATGAGTTAGACGACGCTCGAACGACGGGCGTCAGGCGCGCGCCCGACGAGCATATTTTAAAACACTTTTTGTGCATTACGTGACGTTGGAACAATGCATGCATGATGACCGTCGTTTGACACCATTTATAAAAGCTTCCTAAAGGGCCGCCTTATGGCAATATGACAAAGCAGTAATCGCACTGAAAAATGAATTGCTCCTTTATAGCATAGTCTCTGAACTCTCTACCGACCTTTTCAGGTATTATTCCTGGACCATAGACAAGCCAAAATATCATATTCATAATTTCGGAAACTCAAAAGTTACTTGTACAGCTGCCATTTTGTTTTTTTCACATAGGAAATTTTAATTCGAGAACGGCTAGTTATAATTAAATGAAATTTGGTATTCAGCTTTATTACCTTAAGATCTAATTACAGGAATAAAATTAATTTTTTACAATCATTATTTTCAAAATGGCGGCTGCCTAAAAATTTCAAACGTAAATATCTTGAAAACCGCTCATAATAAAATAATTACATTTGTTACGTTTTATTTAGAGAATTTAATTGCAAATCTAATGACACCAAAATTACGGAAATCGGTTCATAAATAACGGAGAAAATCTATTTTTAAGATATTGCATTCTTGTAAATATCAACTGTTATCATGTGACATCGCTGCTAGTGAGCCACGTCTGGTTGAAAAAATGGATTTTCTCCGTTATTTATGAACCGATTTCCGTAATTTTGGTGTCATTAGATTTGCAATTAAATTCTCTAAATAAAACGTAACAAATGTAATTATTTTATTATGAGCGGTTTTCAAGATATTTACGTTTGAAATTTTTAGGCAGCCGCCATTTTGAAAATAATGATTGTAAAAAATTAATTTTATTCCTGTAATTAGATCTTAAGGTAATAAAGCTGAATACCAAATTTCATTTAATTATAACTAGCCGTTCTCGAATTAAAATTTCCTATGTGAAAAAAACAAAATGGCAGCTGTACAAGTAACTTTTGAGTTTCCGAAATTATGAATATGATATTTTGGGTTGTCTATGGTCCAGGAATAATACCTGGAAAGGTCGGTAGATAGTTCAATCTTAATACATAAATAACTATTGAAATATACAGACTGAATTCTTATTCTTCATATTTTTAAAACGTGATGAAACAGACGACCTGTTTTGCACTCAGCTACTCCATTCTTGGAGCTGTGTAGTTTGAACTCATAAATTCAATCTTCCATAACAAGTACTTGCCATAATTATTATTATCTTTAAATCCAATCAAATTCATAGGCAGTTGAGCATTGTTTAAAATTCAGTGCTGCTTTAAATCGCAAATTCAATCGCATATTTACAGTCTACCGATGTACACTAGTGATAACACTAAACAGGCTAGTTCATAGCGAGAGCGTGGTTTGACATCTATTCCAATGAAGAAGCAAGTATTTTAAAGGCTGGTTGTAACTTATACGATGATTAATTGGTCTGAAATCGAAACCATCAGTGATTTATTCCACGCAATTTCGGCTACACGTTAATTTTAATTAAACCATTTACAGCAGGAAGACTCATCCAATCAGTTATTAAATAATAATGATTCATCGCCATCATTAGATCTGATACGCATACTGGTGATGTGCAGGGAATGATGCGCAAAGTTATTAATCATTTTTCTCATTAGCCAATGTGAAGCATCCTAATTTTAATTTTGTTACCCAATGTGAAATTTGTGCATGCTTAATTCATTTTAAGTAGCGCAGATTATGTATGGAACCATGTAAACACTTGATTCATGTGACTGCTCCCATATAACTAATAGTTGGATTTTCTGATATTGATTGATTATGAATGATTATTTTCAAATTCGGCCTCTTCGTAACTCTATGAAAATAGTAAGTTGTTTAATTATTAACATTTTAATACTTTCTTATAATAAATATGCATAAATAAAATATTCAAACATCTACACAGTTTCTATCTATAGTAAATTGTCTAGTTAATAGATTGATATTTTTTTTTGGAGGATGAAACCCACATAGGTCTGAGACCTGTGCGTGGGTAATGAGATGAATGATGGTGATTGATGAGTTGGACCTACAGTTTTAGGTGGGTTCCGAACCACCATATTTGATAATGATTTTGATATTGACGATGAACTGTTTATAGATTTGACTATTTCATAATTCCATGAAAATAGAGAGTTGATGTTAATAAAATATTATAGTCAAGAGGCTATACAGGATCCATACAGGATCCATAAATTAAAAGTTGATTAGATTAGATTAGAAGATTAATATTTTGAATATGTTGAAGAGATTACCATTTGATACCAATTACAGTATTAATATCGATTCCAATTTTGGCTTCACCACAATACCATGAAAAATTAAGTTTTTGTATTTTAATTGTCATCTTTATTTTCATTCACACATTTCGAATAATTTGTAAAAAGCAGTTTTGGGCAATAGCCTGTCGTATTCACATTGATTGTATGTTAGTTAAATGAATGAATAATATTATTTTTTTCTTGCTTCACCTCCTTCTCATCCTTCTTTCACTTCTTCTCCCCACTCTTACTGTTCTTCTTCTCTTCACCATTCTTTCTCATTCAATCAATCTTTCCCCCTCTTTTTCGTTTTATTCATTTATTTCTTTTCTAACTTTCTGATCATTAATGTTCTTGCTTTCTCCTCCTCCTCCCCCTCCACAACCCCTCCTCCTCCTCCTCCTCACCCTCCTTCATCTCTCACCACCTTCACTTTCTCTCCTCTCCACCTCTTCCTCCTATACTCTTTGTACCCACCTACTTCACCAACTCTTCATCTTTCCTACCACACCTCATCCCCTGTTTTATTTCCCTTGTCCCCTATGTATTTCTACTGCTCCTTTTTTATTATAATTTTCATTTTTTAAACGAGTTTTCATCATCCAGAAAATTATGGAATTATTTTAGTAGACCCAAATTGAATTTGGAATAAAGAATGAGAATTGATTCTTCCAATTGATTCATCAAATGACGATTGATTCATCTAAAATAACTCTGTCATGACACAAAAATTAAATGAAATAAAATTCAGCACATTATTCTATTGATTTTTTTTTTGAGGATGAAACCCACATAGGTCTGAGACCTGTGCGTGGATAATGAGTTGGATGATGGTGATTGATGAGTTGGACCAACAGTTTTAGGTGGATTCCGAACCACCGGGAAGTGATTTTACAGCAGAGAACAGTGTCTCTTTTGCTGGCCAATCTAATCGGTCACCGTTACAAACAGGACCCACGAGAACGCAGCTTATCTCTATCTGATTGAACAGATACCTGCTACGGCTCGCGGCTATCACTCCCCCATCAAAGGTGATTGAAAAGTGAATTGGATCTCCAATCAAGAAAAGGTCAATGGAGAGGAACAAACAGGCCTTTCGCAAATCGACCGCAGCGTTCACTACACAGGCACTGCATCCGTTTTTGTGAAGCACAAAATTAAATAATAATTCCCAAGTATAGGTGAAAATTACGTTTAATTAATTGATTGAATGCATCAAGAATAATAGCTTGTAACACATCCTCGCTTTTATTTGCGGATTATTATTATTTACTACACTGTGTTTCACAAAAATGAACATGGAAGCTGCGGTCTATGTGTGAGAGAGAGAAAATTAAGAAACATTTTGTCTGAAGTGGTCATTTTCGTTTCATGGAAGAGCAATGCGGCAACAGGCCTTTGAAGAGATGGAAGTTTGAGTCAATTTGCATGTAACGTGTTCCACAACCGTACATTTTTAGCCCACTTTAGAAGCAGCTCATTTTATGTATGAATTCAGTGACCGTGTCGAAGATGAATACTAACGATGAACTGGCAAATTGCTTTTCAAAATATTTATTATAAAATTTTTATATCTTGTCGTTATAAGGGATACACAGGGGTGCCCACAGGGGGGGCTTTGACGCAGACTGCGTCATTGAAATTCTTGGGGGGATTCCAAAAAACGTTTTTGGTGAGGGGGGGTTTCGTTGATTAAAACCGTGTTTAACGTGACGACATCCAAAAATATATTACGAAGTGACCAGATAGAATGCCAATTAATGACAATAGATTTATAATTATTACTATACTATTGAATATGAATTAGCTAAAATAGTTATGTTTAAGATTTGTGCAGAAAGTTATTATTCAAGCTTAGCGAGACGTGAGAACTAAGAGGGAGGGGCACAGAATTGCCCACTATATTTCTTTTTTACGTTTACAAAACTGTTACCTATGTAAAGAATCTCAAGAAATATATATACATTTTGTATAGTATCGACTGGGTTTGAATTTTTCCAATACCTATACAAATCTCCTGTATAAATCTACTTTTATTTTTAGAAAGAATACGTAAGGCTTATTTTTCGCATTTTTTGGTGGTGGAAGGGGGTGCCTAATCTATGTGGGGGGGGGGGGCTGTGTGCTAAATTTAAGGGGTGTGTGTCATGAGGTTTAGGGGGGGGCACCCCTGCATACTACCACACATTCTACATAAACTGCTCATGCACAACAATGAATAATACAAATATCACAAGAATATGAACAACTTACACCTCTATTAATTTTCTGTTAGTCTATTCTAACAAGCAAACATTGGTAAACTCAATACAGTTTCTAGGATACAATTTGACTGTTCTCCATGAAATCTAAAATACTGTTTACAGAAACTAATATAATTTATAGGGTTCGATCTGTCAACTCTATTCCCAAGAGAAGTAACTTCTCCCAACAGAACAGCAGAAGAAGCTTTATAAAGTGACGGGATAATGAAAGTGGATGAAAGAAAATCCGCAGCACAAGAAAGCTTCCGGCACACAGAGTTCTTTGATAATTAGATGAAATGATATAGGACCGGCGTATCCAGTTTTGAGGCCCTTTGTAAGTGAAATGAAACTGTTTAGTTGCTGTGTCTATAATTCCCTCTCTCTCACACACTTTCTCACTCCCTTACTCATTCTCTCTCCCTTTTCCGTTTTCTCTCTCCCACTGTAGAGTGGAGTTGAACTCGGTCTAGGGCTAAGTGGCTAAAGAAACAGCAAGAGCACACTTTTCGAGCTGGAACCTGTTTTGAAACTCAGCATTAAACACTGAAAAGAGAGATCATAAATTTATTAGACCCGTATCCTTGGTGCTGGAATTTTGAAATCAGAATGTTCACAAACGGTGGTTCGGAACTCACCTAAAACTGTAGGTCCAACTCATCAATCACCATCATCCAACTCATTACCCACGCACAAGTCTCAGACCTATGTGGGCTTCATCCTCCAAAAAAAATGCAGAAACGGTCACCATTGACATAGCATTCAAGAAAGCTAAGTAAAGGGTAAGTTCAAACAGACACTTATATTATACATAGCCTACACTATTATTTCTATTGGGCATATGTTAAGCAATCTACAGGGTGATCGTAATTTTTCCCGTTTTCTCGCCATTTTCGATTAAAGTTTTAAAATGGCCGCCATTTTGAAATTTTAAATTGGACCAAGTTGACTTTTTTTCTACAGTAGGTCTGTTTTATTTAATAGCATATTTCGCACCTAGGGCCGAAAATGTGTGTTTGCCGGCTCGAGATCGCGGTTTTCAAGTTTGAGACGAAGTTGAGAACTTGAAGCGTTTGAGAGCCGGCAAATCATTTTCGCCCACGTTGCGAACGCTATTTTTCGCCACACCACAAAAAACAAACAAAACAACAATGTTAAATTGGCAATTTTGAAAGCGAAATTTTAAGGCTATGGTACTATGGAAGCGTTTGAGATCCGGCAAAACATTTTTACCCACGTTGCGAACGCTATTTTTCGCCACACCACAAAAAAACAAACAAAACAACAATGTTAAGTTGGCAATTTTGAAAGCGAAATTTTAAGGCTATGATACTAGCAAGAATACCATGTTGTTGAGGTTATGAAAATATCATCGTATTCTATTGTTAGATATCAGAATTAAGAAATAAACAGGATAATACATATCAAGTTATAAAATATATTATAAATATAATACTACGATGTATGTAGCTTATTACCGTAATATTATGTGATCATCTCTCTATGATTTGTGTGATCGGACACAATCAGCTGTCATTCAAGGTCATTTTCCCTAGGGCGGTAAACGTTTACAGACCTCGTCAGAAACCGATCACTTTCGGCTTCCATATGACGCACGAAAAACAGCTCATTACATCCTAGTGTGGCGAAAACACACTTACCGAGTTTTATAAAGATCGGTTGAAAAAATTTTAAGATAACAATTATTTTGTAAAAAATACAAAATGGCGGATATCTGGTAAACGAAGCGTTTGTGGAAAAAACTTTATTCGTGATTTTCTCTTTATTTTGACCCATATAACCTTATCCCAGAGTTTGGCACTTTACTTATGGGACACTCTGTATAATCTCACTAAACAAGTTTAGAATCGTATAGTAATTAATAGTCTAGATGGATTAGATAGGCCTTATTAATGATTAAAAATTGGAGATTCTCTGTTTTTTAGGGTGCTTGTACAGTGGATCATGCAGTACTCGATGGTAATCACTAACACAGAATGAAACATATGCCGTGGAACAGTGGTATTCATGCTTCTTTAATCTGTCAACCACCATTTCATAGCATGTGTTCAATTTTTCGATGGTAATTATCATCGAGTATTGGATGCTCCACTGTGCAAGTAATTTCAATTATCAAGGATTCTACTGCTTCTTCCAATACCAAAATAAAATAAATACTAATATCTGTAGATACTGACAAATCAATAAAGAGGAATCTCCTAGATGACCTAGATAAAAGTGACATTATTATCATATGAATGTCAAGTACAGTATATTTTATGAAGTATCACAGTATTATGTGTCAATATTTCTAAGAAATTAATTGAGAATTGGATTATTATAACTTATTCAAGTTAGAGTATGAGATACAGAAAGTTTTGACCAATGTAAAGAATAATATCTAATACTGTTACGGGTTCTATCTCTAAAATAACGCTGGCAACACTTAAATTTAACACTCGCACTTTATTTACACAAATTATTCACAACACGCACTAATCAGTAATGTCACATAGAATAAAGCAATCAGAAACAGATAAATCGATAATGTTCAGCTAATAAAGAGTTTGCAATATTACTGTACAAAAATCAATCACAATTTAGCTGATCCAATATTAAATAATAACTGTTCAATGCACTGCCCAGTAATTCAAGAAGAACGTCTGAAAAGAACAATAAAACTTATGTAGCAGAAGTCCTTAATACAATAATAGCTAAGAGTAGAGTCCACTGTCCACTCGTATAAAAGGTAAAAGAATTCTCACTAATACAGTCTCCATAATTTAAATGAAGATATTCTCCATAATAGAAATGAAGATAAACGTGTTTGTAAACGATAATCAACTAGACCAGGAAGAAAACATTGTATTTCTAGGAGTTTTGTAGGATAAACGATTGACCTGGGCTCCATACATTGAGAAAATATATTGTAGAATTTCATCTGGGGTATTTGTCCTGTGACTATCTTGATATGGTGTTTAAGATCCAAAAGAAAGCGGTTTAGTGTATAGAAAGAGTAAAATAGATTAGATTGATGTAGGCCGTTGTTCAAGAAACAGTCTCCAAACTGTACCCTGCCTGTATGTGTATGAAGCTACTTTATATGTAAAAACGAATGATATTGACCAAAATCTTGACGTACATGATTATAATACAAGAAGCCGAGCAGATTATCACTTGGTGTGTCACAAAGTAGCTTATTCAAACAAAAACCTAGTTATATTGGTAGGAAATTCTAAAACAAGCTACCGCAGTTTTTAAAGTCTTGAAAATATAGAAATATTTAAAAAACAATTGAAAAAATATTTAGTTGATAAAGTTTTTATAGTGTACAAGAATCCCTTTCACATCAAAATTAAGCCTCACCTCAACTAATTGATATAGTAATTATGTTATCTAGTGTATAATTGTTGATCTGACTTGTCTTATTCTTCTTAACTGGAGTCTCCAAGACGTATCTACAAAAAAAAAACAATATACGGCGATTTTCACTAACAGAACTGCCACTTTGTTAAGAGAACGAGATTCAAACAAAGAATGAACTAATGTTTACGTAAGCCCTCGCTTTAAATAGGTTTATCATGATCCAGAAAGAATGAGAAGGTCCTCGATTTCTCTATAAAATTCTACGGAATTTTAAAATAAACCGATAAGACATTCTACAATTTTTGATAAAATTCCATGAATTTCTAATTAAACATTCAAATAAACTACAAGGCGAGCAGGAGAGTAATTAATTGCTTCTGGAAATTATTTTGCCTTGTCCACAACAATACATTGAATAAATACGTTTTGTATGAATGAATACTCCTTGTAAATACTTTTTATTCAATGATTTGTTTGATTGACTTGATGTTTTTTCAAGTTCTACTGTTTTTATACAGAGAAAAGGAATCACAAGAGATTATCACACTTCCAATTTTAAAAAGGCCTTGAAAATCTAATATTAAAACTGACACTGTATTTCACTTTTAAATAATGTTTTACTCACATATATTAGAGATGTTTGAGGAATGCATTTCACTTCTGAAAAGAAGCTTCGTCAGCCTTCCTCAAGCATCTCCAATATATGTGAGTAAAACATTATTTAAAAGTGAAATACAGTGTAAGTTTTAATATTAGATTGTTCATCAAGTATTTCGTCATGGAAAACATCACAGCCTTGAAAATGTTACAAGGATTCATCAATAAATTGTTATAAATTTAATTTTTCAGTAGGGGTAATAAAACTTATAATCTTGAATGTCGTTCATTAAAAATTGAATCTAAATTTATTTTATAGCCTGAAATCCTTTATTGGATGATAGCCTAATACTTGTAATGAAATATTATTCATGACATAAAATTAAGTAGGAATTAAATTTCTGAAAATAATTTTTAATTTCAATCTATTGCTTTTTTCAGTGAATACCGCTGCTCATGCTTCCATGGATTCTCTGGGAAAGATTGTGGACAAGGACTTCTCTGCAGACCAGACAGGAATCCATGCATGAACAATGGGACTTGCAGGTGAGTGCTGTGGAAAATTTCAACAATTTAAATTCAATTTCTCCAATGATTTTTCTATAGAATCAATTTATTAAAGGATTTAAATATAATAAAGACCATATATTACGATTATGCAGATTCGCTGTTATGAAACTTATTGAATAATTGAAGCATAATAATAAGAGCAGCTTTAAGACGACCCAGATTGTACTTATGACACGCATTTCAATAGAATATTTACATTACAGAAACATATAATAAGAGCAGCTTTGAGACGACCCAGATTGTATCCCAGCAAGTGCTTGTTCATTGAGTTTGGAGTTCCAACATTGAGACAGGTCTTTGTCAAGAAAATGTTAACACATACTAATAAAAATAAACAGCTTTTAACACTGAACACACATTTACATAATTTACAACACTCTTCACTCAATATTTACGATAGAACTTCCACCAGATTATCTATAAATAAACATCAACTCACTTACTTTATACAATATTACGCAAATAAAGTTCCCAATCACTTTATCAACAATAGATTAACAAAGAAACTCAATAGCGAAATAGAAACATGGGTGAAAACAAAAATTTACTTCAAATTAGGTTGATTCAACTCATAAGGAGCTTGTCTTGGTTTTTATGGCTCTGATCTCGCGGTTCTTTTTTCAGAGTAGTTGTGACTGACATGACAAAATACTGGCATGTTACTGTTTCGTAATTTATTTTTTTGTAGTTTTAATTTTACAAAATTTGCTGTATCATTTACTTCCACCTATTAATGTATCTATTGTTGGTTTCATAGTTAAGAATATCAATTTATCTATACTATATTTCTTTATTTATTTATTTCTTCATTTACTCGTGGCTAGAGCACAAGATTTCTTTTTCTAGCCACGCCAATTATCTTATAAAAGTTATATATTTGTCGTTGTAACAATGTTGAAAATTGGTGAATAAATTTGATTTGATTTTTTTGTAAAATTTTGTTTTGTTATTTAGTTATATTTTATTGTCTATATTACATCTTATTTCAATTATTTATATTAATTCGTTTGTTTTCTATATCAAATGTAGTACGATTTTGAACTCACTGCTGGCGAACAAGTTCTCTTATGCCAGTAGTGCCACAGTATGTGAATGTAACATCTATGAAGTGTATATATTGTATTGTTCCTTATGGCAAATAAATCATTCATTCATTCATTCAATAAGTACTAAATAACCAAGAAAAGAAATTCGAATTTTTGCTTCATTCATCGATATAACATTTGATGCCGAAGTAATTTATAAATATAATTTTTATATTAATTTCCATGATAAAGTAAATCTAAATTTATAAAAATATGTTTGTATATTTCCTTCTAGAAACCCTCTTTGCTACTGACATTACTCAATGTTTTTATCTATAGATTCCAGAATACCATTCACACTTTTTTTACTATATGGATGTGGTTTGGATAATTAACTCATTTTGCACAAATTCATGCAAAATTAACTGGTCAATTGATTGCTAATTAATCGGCTGATTTATTAACAGAATGTTCCCAATCCATTTCAATGTCTTCAGGTTACAGAAAAACTCATATAACTAGTAAAGACTTTGGATTATAATATAATATATGTAAAAATTGTATATTTTCTGTGATTGCCAATAAATATATTAATCTTTGTACAACACATAATTAATTATATGTTGAAATCGTATATTTTTGTGGTTGGAAAATTTATCTCAGGCCAATGTATTTTCAACTGAAAGTTGGCCCGATTCAATTCATTAGATTTATTTATTCATGACGTAATCTTAAGATCTAAAAAAAAAGAATGAATAAATTCAATGATTTAAATCGGGCCACCTTCCAATTTCAAATGTGCGGACATGGACCTAACATAAAATGATAACGAAGTTCTTCTTGTGAGTAGTATTTAATATCAAATTTATGTTTATTGTTAGTTACAAAAAAATACAATTTAAAATGAATTATGCGTTGTACAAAGATAAAAGAAGTGAGACATAGCCTTCTTCTTATTGGATTGAAAGAATTGCTTGAACAGTGAGGGGTCAGTGAGTGAAGTCTTATTTAAAAGAATTTATTTATTTATTTGTTACAATTAATAGACATTTGAATTCAAAATAACATACAAATTTGTTCCATGCATGGGCAGAGTGCCTGTGAGCAGGAAAGGGTAGCAATCTTATCAAATAGGTACACTGAAATCAATCAATACCTTCAAAGCTCTTTCCTCTTGAAGTTGCTCGTGCCTTTAGAGTCTAAATCTTTCTATTCCATGTGAAGTCCCTTTCCTTTTTATGCTGGTCTTCAAGTATGTCAGCCTCAAGCATCTAGAATGGTTCTTCTACACACAGTACTAAATTCAGACGTAATACCTTTTCACCCTCCCTCTCCCATCGCAATCTTCTCTTCTACTCTTTTTATCCTGTTACAGTTTGTTATGCATGCATTCTTACCACGTGCCTAGTCAGTTTAGCTGTCTTTCTCCAATTTCCTTGCTTAGTGATTCTTCGATTTGTCTTTTTAATAATCACTGATCACCAAATGTGATAATCACCTACTTTCACCAGGGAATAATTAATTAATCGTCAATCGTGATGAAATGACTTTAAGAACAGTCTGATAACAATTTTTAATTGTGAATTCTTTATTGTGAACTATAAAAACTAAGAATAATTAACTTCAAATCAATTATGGATTCAGAATAAGGAGTTTGAAGTCCTAATTCTTTATCTTATAATTGAATTAATCAAAATATTTTTTCTACCTATGTATAAGCCCTGCCTTATCGACTTTATTATAATGTATAGAACATACATACATTACATTGTACATACATTGAATGTATTATTACGTAATAAATGTATACTAGTAATACTGTATATACTAATATTGCTCTACTTAATATTAGTAGATGTTACGTTCGTCACTCTGCGTTTTGCAGCCCAATACAGCCTTTACCAAACGAGGTGAACAATTCATATTCTGTAGAAGAGCGAACTTCAAAATTGATATTCTTGAATTGAAAGGAATTCACCCGTATGTACTTCAGAAAGGGGAAGTGATAGCCGTGAGCCGTCGCAGGTATCTGTTCAATCAGATTAGATAAGCAACGCTCTTCTGGACCCTCTATGTAAGGTTGACCGTTTGGATTGGCCAGCAAAAAACTGTTCTGTTTTAAAATCACTTCCCAGTGGTTCGGTACCCACCTAAAACTGTAGGTCCAACTCATCAATCACCATCATCCAACTCATGACCTAAGCACAGGTCTCAGACCTATGTGGTCTTCACCCTTAAAAAAATTCCATTAAAACTTGACCGAACCCATTTAGATTCTTCAGTTGAAATTTTGAGAAGAAAGCAGTTGTGGGCGATACAGGACGGTGTATATTACTTTTCCTACAGTGACCCGAAAAAGTGCCTATTTTTGCACTAACTGTAGCACGCATAATAGTCTATTCCTGCACCAGTGCGGGAAAGTAAATTACAGTGCGGGAAAGTTCTTTTCCGCACTCCAAATTCGCAACCTAACAACACAAAATAGTGAGCATGTAATACGCAGGTTCCCTATTCTGCATTCAAAAATAGGTTGGCTACTCTGCTTCAGCTGTGAATAGTTGTTGTAGTTGTTGTTGATAAAATCGATTTGATTCGAAGATAGGTTATGTGAGGAATTTTCAGGTTATGTATGCCCTGTTTTGTTCTGTTTGAATTACTTTATACATTACTGTAGGAAAAATTTAATGCGTAATTCGAGCGCAAAGTATTGTTTCTGCACTCGAGAAACTTTTTTCACTCGCCTTCGGCTCGTGAAATAAACTGTTTCTCTCGATGCAGAAAAACGGTGCTTTGCACTCTAGTTACACAAATAGCTAATACCGTCCTGGGGCGATAGCCTGTTGTAGCTTTACGTTGATTGTATCTTGGTCATGATAAATAAATGAAGAAAACAGTAAGCTTAGACATTCCTAGAAAGGCAAAAATCTTGATTACAGAGCTGGAGCACAATTGGACTCATTTTTCTCCCGGTCTTTTGTTCTGGAGATTTCCACGTAGGGTTTTCCCGGTACAAGGACTCAAACTTTCCCAGCTTGGCGCTTGTGTAAACTTTTCTGCGCTCAACATTTGCTATTGTGCGTGTCGCCCAGCAGTGCCTGGAACCTTTCTGCAGTCAGACAAAGCTGACTATACACTACACTGGCTTATGAACACGTTTTCAGCTCATTGTATTTCCCCAGTTGAAAATGGAAAACTTGAAATGCGAGCTGCTTTATTGTTTTCTTATGAGATTAGAATCAACATCCACATTTTGCACTGAAGCTATGCATCATTAATTAATTTTGACGTTTTTGGTGTCGTTGACTTTGGTTGGTTTTAAGCCCTAAATTTTGGGAAGTAGATTCCTAATTGAGGCGATCCAGGGGCAATTTTCTACATTCTCCTTTCGTATCAATCGAATCAAAAATTTGTGAAGTTAACAGAAATAAGCCTCTGGTTACAAACTTGTAACGTTTGAATAACTTCTGGAAGGTTTCTATCAATAATTTATAAATTTCCCTTCTAAAAACATTTTCAAAATTTATTATTTTCTTCTCAATTCATCTCTTATTCTTTTCGTCTCATTAACTCCTTTCAGTTCGAATCCCCAAATATTTGTTGATTATAATAATGATATATTTTTTTCTACTGGCTTGAGGAAATCCAGATGTAATTTTTCCATATTATGGCAATCAATTTAATTTATAATGTTTAGAGAAATACACCTCTTATTGAACTTGTAACGTTAAATTAACATTAAAAGGTACATTCTCCTTTCGAATCAATCGAATCTAAAATTTGTGAATTTAATAGAAATAAGCCTCTGGTAACAAACTTGTAACGTTCGAGTAACTTCTGGAAGGTTTCTATCAATAATTTATCAATTTCCCTTCTAAAAACATTTTCAAAATGTATTATTTTCTTCTCAATTCATCTCTTATTCTATCGTGTCATTAACTCCTTTTAGTTCGAATCCCCAAATATTTGTTGATTATAATAATGATATATTTGTAAACAGAATTTATTAATTTCGAATTCCTTTAAAGGAATTCGAAATTAATAAATTCTGTTTATGTATATTTGTCAGTTTATTCAATTGTCAGTCACTTCAAACTAACTTGTGATATATTTGTTTCTACTGGCTTGAGGAAATCCAGAAGTAATTTTTCCATATTATGGCAATTCAATTTATAATGTTTAGAAAAATACACCTCTTATTGAACTCGTAACGTTAAATTAACTTTAAAAGGTTTCTACCAATTGAATGTTCATACAACCTTGCAAATTGGAGATGTACAATGATTCTCAATGCTTCAAATTCATGGTTCAATGCTTCTCATAGAAACTTCTACTATTATATCATTGAAAATGTATTAGTCTATTTCCTGGCCAATACGGTACCGTACATAGATACGTAATCTACGTAGATACTGTATTTTGATTTTTCATCCTGAACGCAGCTTGCAGCTCATTGTTAATAGAAGAATGCTCAGAAAAATTCATTCATTCAAAAATTCAAAATTACATTCTATCAGTTTCATTATGTAGCCTAAGGAACCACAAAAAAAAAACAATGAAGTTTTCTTTAGTTCTCAAGTTTTATCTTTATGCCATATTTATATGTCTCAAGAAAAAATAATTGTATTTATTGATTTGAAAATGGATACTATTGGGTTCATTATGTAGCCCAAGGATCCAGAAAAACAATGCAATTTTCTTTAGTTCTCAAATTATTTATTATATTTATATAGGCCTCAAGAAATAGTTGTATTTATTGATCTGAGAATTTTTTAAAGTGAAGCATCTTTCTGCTCTACTCTTCTACTATAAAAATTGGTAACACTAACACTATTATGTCATCTTTCAATAATTACCTATCAATTTTCAATTAATTCCTTTTAATTTCTCTTTTCACTAGGTTATCCCGGGTCGCACATATGTGCGATTTTATTAAACTTTGTAAAATACATTCCAAATGTAGATTTTCTACATACTGAACGACAGCATTGCCTATGATGATAAGTTTAAGTACAGTATGAGTTGCTCCATTTCTAAGTCGGTATCAAACATACCTATGATGATATGAGTTCCTTAATTTTCTCTTCTTTTTCTTATGCTTCCTCCACTTCTTCTTTTTCTTCTTCTCCATCTCCTTTTTCTTCTTCTTCTTCCTCTTCTTCTTTTTCTTCTTCTTCTTCTTCTCCGACTTCTCCTTCTTCCCCTTCTTCTTCGTCTTCTTCATCTTCTCCTCTTCCTTCTCTTTCTTCTTCCCCTACTTCTTCCTTTCTCTCTCTCTTCCTCTTTATCCTATCCTCACACCCTCTCTCTCTGAATGAACAATGAAAAATAAACTTTTTGTTTCAAAACAGCTGATCATCAAATCATAAGTTGAAATGTGAAAATTTTCAGCTCACCGATCCCTATGTTAAAGCAATGGCAAAAATTGAAACTTTGATCATTCATTCCTCATGTCCACGATAACTTTTTTCAAAATGTAAGACCTTATCAAACATCTACTCGATGGGATCTTTCAAATGAGACGTGAACGAACAAAATCGGTCAAGAAACCACGGAGGAGTTGTCATCACAAAAAAACATGTTCGCCTATTTTATATAAAGATTATTATAGTACCTACAGAATCAATGTGCTTGGGTAACTATAGTCATGCGTCAGTTCAAACCATTAGAAATGTTGACATTTCTTTTAAATAACTTATAGCAATGATTCTTTATTAAATCAAATATTATTTTAGTAGGCTACCGTCCATGATAGGCGAGTATCAGTTGCAACGGAAAATTCGGTTTTAAAGAGAAAATGCATTATTTTTGTAAATAAATATGAGTAAGATCAAATTTTCCTTTCCACATATTCTTTAGATGAGAAAGAAATTTTAAATTTCCATTGCTACTTGATACATCTACTTTACAAGTTCAACTTTACAAGAAAATAAGAGGCTATCCAACCAAAAGCAAAATCAAACTACAAAGGATGGAAACATAATTTCAAAGTTTACAGGCAGAGGAAAAATTTCAAACAGTCCAAGTGGAATTTTCAATAATATGTCCACATTAAAGCTGTTATTTGTCTGTAATAAACGGTTGCAACAATAAGAAATGATTCTTTTTGTGCTGCAATTAGTGAGACTAGCAGTTATTGCAATTAGCAATAATATTACAACGTTTACAAGGCGTTATGTGCCGACTGAGACGATGTTTCAGAACTTGCCGTACATTTGGTTAAGAATTTTGTTCCTTTTTTTGCTGATAATGCTCTTTCTGTGGGCGTAAAAACACAAAATGATCATTCCTTTGTGCTGTCGCTATTTTATTACATTTACAGTCACTTTATAAAATCAAACAACAGCGCCAATGCGGCCGTGATTGAAACTTATGCTTGGACTAGAATTTCAAGCATTCCTTTTCTATGAACGTTTCTATCTGTTTTTAGTTTGGAAGAAATACACTTCCAAAATCCGTTCCTTTTTTTGAATAGCTCTGTATTTTGAATTTTCAACAATCTCTTGGAAGAATTTCCCATTATTACGGAACAGCCAGAGAATTCCTGTTTTCGTGAAGTGGATTCCTGTAGAGAACAAATAACAATTTCCTGTCACAATGGTACTAAAGTACAAGATAGCAAGCTTTATTTGTAGTTGTGAGGGTGAGACTATCAAGTAGAGCTAGGCACTCAGAAACTTCCCTCCCATTAAAGCGACGGATTTTTCTCTCTTGGAAAGGAGAACAGTCTAAATTCCTTTGATTTAAGAAGTGATAATAATTATTCTTGTCCACATTCGTTCTACTTGTAATTATTATTTGAGATTGTCTTCCATGTTGTGGATTGTAGGAGTGTGTTGCTTGTATCGACCGTATAACAGCAAGATTATCGTTGCTAAGCTAGTTTGGATCAGATCCAAAAACTGCGGGAAGTGTTTTCGCAGTTAGAGGAAGCTGTTTTCCATCTTGGGCCTAGTAAAAAAGAAGAAACAACAATATTCTAAAACGATTGATTTACTCAAACTTTGAACTAAATTTGGAGAGATTCAATAGGACTGCTGTCCCAACACAGTTTTAGTTGGCATTGTTTAGGCCTAGTTTTTATGAAATTATTTCAAATCATAGAATACCATGAAGAGATCAATGTACCGAGTACATGCTACTTGCATCGCTGCTTGTGGTCGCTTTTGATGATATTTTAGCCTATGTATTCGTTCCATGTACAGATTTATTCATCCAATCCAATCATCAATATTGAACACTATTAATTGTATTGTACAGATATTGAAATACTGTGTTCTTAGGTGTCCCGACATAATGTACCAGTGACAAAAGTTACCACTTGATTATTGATTTTTCGCTACAAAACGTACAACTTGGGTTGGTATTTATCTGGGAAGGGTCTAACACTAACTTCAATGCGACAAAACGTATCACTTGTCAGGTGTTTACGCGGTACACATTTGAAAAAATCTTTCATTACTTTATCCATGCTAATGATAGCCGCGAGCCGTAGCAGGTATCTGTTCAATCAGATAGAGATAAGCTGCGTTCTCGTAGGTCCTGTTTGTAACGGTGACCGATTAGATTGGCCAGCAAAAAGACACTGTTCTCTGCTGTAAAATCACTTCCCGGTGGTTCGGAACCCACCTAAAACTGTAGGTCCAACTCACCAATCACCATCATTCAACTCATTAATCACGCACAGGTCTCAGACCTATGTGGGCTTCATCCTCAAAAAAGAAAAATAATAATCACTTTGGTGTGTTTAAGATGTTTAAAATCAGCTATGGTTAAAAAGGGAAAGGTTGCATTACACTGACCCTTGAAAAGTGTCGGTAAATCAACCCCAAACGGCTTCTTACGAGTAGGGATATTGCTATTGACCTATGGAAATTCCTAATTCCAGCCGGCAGAGGGTGTTCTGCACCTGTCACCCTTAGCGGATTGTCGAGGTTATATCCCCATTCGCAGCTTGGTATTCTCACTGTGCGGTTTGAGTTCGACGAATAAGGGCGGATTATGTTTGCATTTCGAGGGGTATGGTTATAGAATGGAGCGGCAGGGTAGGGATGATACTATAACTTGGATTTGTCAGAGCTAACAAAACAAAATGTGAAGTGTAGTTATTGAATCAAGAAGAGATGAGGTTGTCAACCAATCATGTTTGTGGACCACCGAACGATGCTCAGTTGTAAGTGATGAGATGCATGCAAACACTGGATAAAGTGTGATGGGAATCAGTTATAAATTTATTATGTGTGTTAACTGAAAATTAATTATCAGACTAAAGAGACTAATCATACAGAGTAATTAACACGGAGTATTTAAAATATGTACTGGGAAACCCTTTCTAATTTATCAAGTGGTACGTTTTGTCACATCCGAAATATCTAGAAGTTACTGTCATACCCAGTGCTTTATTTGTAAAAATAAAGGTACCGGTACGATGGGGGTGGGTACTGACTTGGGGGTCTGGTTAACTCCTCAAAACTCATTTTTAGAGGGATTTTAAGGCTTGAAGTTGTGTATTTTCAGGGTGGCCACTCAATCACAATTTTGAAATCCACGGTTTATTTTCTGGGTTTCTCTTGATTTTCCTAGAATTATAAAAAAATAACAATTTATGCCTACTAAAGAAGTAGGTTTGAAGAGAACAACTTCTTAAAATTATAGTAAAGTTACGTTTATAGAGTAAAATGATAAAATAAATATCGTAACGGCAATAATTATTGTAAAAGGTAGTTGCAGAAGAACAAACAACTAGGTACTTGAGACAAACATTTGATAAAAAACCTTTTGGTAAACAAGGTAAATTAGAAACTCAAAAACATGTTACAAAATTGTTTATTGAATTGTTTACGAGTTTATACCAAAACTCAAGTTTAGATTATTTTCTACTCACTGAATTGTTTTACTCTAAAACTAAAAGAAAAGAAAAACCTTCACAATATATTTAACTTAAAACTAAAAATATCAAAAAACGGTTTACCAAAGATAATTAACATCACTTACTTATTATATCATTTTAAACTTATAACCTGATGTACCAAATAGGACCTCAGTAGGCAAAATAACAGAGCAGAACTCGTGCTTTTCATTCTTGGCTTTCTCAATCACTCCTCTTGCTCTTTCACACACTCTCTCTCACCATATCCACGTGAATCTGATTTCTCAATCAATTCTATGAATTCATTCATGTTTTATAATACTGTAATAGAATGATTTGTAAACATTGGTGTGGTCATATTCACGATGATTATTATTATTATTATTAGACGTAGTGGTTTTTTAACATTCTATCGAGATAATGTAGAGTTGATGTATTCCAACACCATTAAGTAATCCAGCAAGGAAAAATACATAAAAAATGGAGAATTATTAGCATAAATACATCTATAGAATAGCATTATTCAGCCAATTACTATCACATCTAGAATATCAACAATGTACAACATTCAAATTGTGAAATGAATTCAAAAACAATCAAATGCATTTTGTATTAATTTAGAATAGAATGCATTTTGCATCAAGTGCATTTCCTATTCAGCAATGAAGCGCGCATAATTCGAATTAGAAAATAAATGCAAACACAATCAAATTCAGTTGCTTATTTATTGAACATTCTCAAATGTGCTCAGCTTATCTAACTATTATCTAGTCAAATGCATGTGTGCATTGTAGTCTAATTGTATGCACTATTTCCTGATTATTCCAAAATCTAGAATATGTTCGAATACCTGGTTCTCATTCCTGCACACCAATTTCGATTGAGATCACTTACTAATTCGACGGAGAATACGAATAGAGTTCCGTTATCTACTGTAAAGCGTCCGGAATTCAAATTCAAGGCATATCTAGTCACTGCATGTATAACAAACTCCATATAATAGCTCTCAGCATATTTCAATTCTGTCTGATAACTCGATTAAAATTAGTAATCAGAGCGGATGTACCGCAAACTAGCTGTGAGTAGATCTTGTATGCATAGATTTCGAGTGCAATATATTCTCTTGTTCACAATCGGCGAGAATGTGTGCTGTATGCGTGAATGTGAGTATGTTGTATGTGTGTTTGTTGTATATATTTGAGTATGTAAGTGTGAATGTGTGACTGGAGCACAGCACAGTATTCATTTGCATACATATTGGCACCGATGGTGCAGAATATTGTAGAGACAGCAGCATTCTCACCTCAAAATTACAGTTTGATGAGTGTTGTTGTACAAGTTGTCAGTTGTCTGTGCAAGTTGTTACTGGTGAACAAGCTTCTGGAATTGAAAACAGAAATCACTTTTTTATTATCGGTGGATTCGAAATCTCGAGTGATAAGAATTTTGATGGCTTCTATCTAAAAATTGATAAAGAAGATGAAAATCGGTAATCGATTTTTATTTCAGTAGAAGTTTTATTTAGTAGATTTTTTCAGTAGATTTTTATTTCACTAAAAGAAAAGAAAAACCTTCACAATATATTTAACTTAAAACTAAAAATATCAAAAAACGGTTTACCAAAGATAATTAACATCACTTACTTATTATATCATTTTAAACTTATAACCTGATGTACCAAATAGGACCTCAGTAGGCAAAATAACAGAGCAGAACTCGTGCTTTTCATTCTTGGCTTTCTCAATCACTCCTCTTGCTCTTTCACACACTCTCTCTCACCATATCCACGTGAATCTGATTTCTCAATCAATTCTATGAATTCATTCATGTTTTATAATACTGTAATAGAATGATTTGTAAACATTGGTGTGGTCATATTCACGATGATTATTATTATTATTATTAGACGTAGTGGTTTTTTAACATTCTATCGAGATAATGTAGAGTTGATGTATTCCAACACCATTAAGTAATCCAGCAAGGAAAAATACATAAAAAATGGAGAATTATTAGCATAAATACATCTATAGAATAGCATTATTCAGCCAATTACTATCACATCTAGAATATCAACAATGTACAACATTCAAATTGTGAAATGAATTCAAAAACAATCAAATGCATTTTGTATTAATTTAGAATAGAATGCATTTTGCATCAAGTGCATTTCCTATTCAGCAATGAAGCGCGCATAATTCGAATTAGAAAATAAATGCAAACACAATCAAATTCAGTTGCTTATTTATTGAACATTCTCAAATGTGCTCAGCTTATCTAACTATTATCTAGTCAAATGCATGTGTGCATTGTAGTCTAATTGTATGCACTATTTCCTGATTATTCCAAAATCTAGAATATGTTCGAATACCTGGTTCTCATTCCTGCACACCAATTTCGATTGAGATCACTTACTAATTCGACGGAGAATACGAATAGAGTTCCGTTATCTACTGTAAAGCGTCCGGAATTCAAATTCAAGGCATATCTAGTCACTGCATGTATAACAAACTCCATATAATAGCTCTCAGCATATTTCAATTCTGTCTGATAACTCGATTAAAATTAGTAATCAGAGCGGATGTACCGCAAACTAGCTGTGAGTAGATCTTGTATGCATAGATTTCGAGTGCAATATATTCTCTTGTTCACAATCGGCGAGAATGTGTGCTGTATGCGTGAATGTGAGTATGTTGTATGTGTGTTTGTTGTATATATTTGAGTATGTAAGTGTGAATGTGTGACTGGAGCACAGCACAGTATTCATTTGCATACATATTGGCACCGATGGTGCAGAATATTGTAGAGACAGCAGCATTCTCACCTCAAAATTACAGTTTGATGAGTGTTGTTGTACAAGTTGTCAGTTGTCTGTGCAAGTTGTTACTGGTGAACAAGCTTCTGGAATTGAAAACAGAAATCACTTTTTTATTATCGGTGGATTCGAAATCTCGAGTGATAAGAATTTTGATGGCTTCTATCTAAAAATTGATAAAGAAGATGAAAATCGGTAATCGATTTTTATTTCAGTAGAAAAATTGATGTTTCTGTTGATGAAAATTTTTTGTAAAAAGGTTTCAGTCGATATTACCATATTTGGAATTATTATTGTGAACTATTGTTAAATATTGTAATTCAAGGTTCCATGTTGAAGTCGATAAGTTATTAATATAATAATTAAAATAATAAATTACAGATTGAATGAAAATTTGTAATGAAAATGAAGAATAAGAATAATTATGACAGAAATTAATATAATGTAAATTCTAAATGATCTATTTTATTCGATCAATAATTTATTTGTGAAGTCTTCAAAATCTGAAACGAATTGATACAATCAATCAATACAATTGTAAAATTACTGAAAATTATGGTAATTTTAAAATATACAATGTAATAAATTAAAGTCAAGTAATAAGTTCATATTCATTCTTTATAGCAAGTGACAATTTCCTTTGAGTTAAAATGAAATAGAAGCAGTTTTGGGCTTGAAGCTTTTTGTCTCTCTACATTCTATTGTATTCAGACTTGTTAGATCAATAATTACACAAGATGATAAACATATTAGTTGCACTCTCATAATATTTATTATGACAATCTTTGCATTATTCAATTTCAATTCTTTATTATTTTTGATGAGAACACACTAGATTACTACTAAATACTACGAAACACTACTAAATACTACTGAATATCAACTCAATAATTTTCGCTTATAGTATTCTACTCGTTTCTATCAATCTAGAACCTGCTAACTAAAGTATTTTTAACCTGGTCAACCCAATTTAATTTGTTCAAGAACTTCAAAATACATTTCTATTACAGTAATTCTTCTCTTATTATAAAATATTACAATGGGCAAATTCTTTGAATTTTTATCCTTTTACCAAGCAAGAATATCACAAACGAAAAATTCAGTCTATCAAAATGAATTTCATGGAATGAGTCCTGTAGAATTGTATGTATACAATTAATTCACTTATTTAATTTATATTTAACAAATTTATAATATAATTTTATATTATATTATATTATATTTTATATTATAATTTTATCCCACAAAATTGATTTGAAATAGAATGAATTTTCCGTTCGCCAATGTTTCCACTTATTGAAGTATTCTAAAAATTCCAAGATTCCCTCTACCAATGTATTATTAATTATTATAACATCATAACCATGACATTTTTATAAATCCTCTCAAATTATTTTTATTCTCTGTGTTCGCAGACATGTTGGATCATCGGCAGTAATTTGCAACTGTCCCGCTAGCTACACTGGTTCAAAATGTGAAATAGCGATACAACCTCCTTCAACAGGTGAGAAACTATTTTAATTCATTTTTTAAACGTCGAATTTTCTCTTCTACTAATGCCGAAAATACCCTTAAATAATAATAATAAGTTTTATTTATTCAACATAGCACATCGTTATACAGTTGAATATCGTTAAATATAAATTATACAAACTAAAAGTAACACAAGTCTACAGTAATAATAGGTATTAAATAAATAATATTGAAGCTGTACAACACACTGAATCTTAGCTACAAGATATTAGTCCTTAACAATTATTTCAAATCTCGAGTGTCGAAAAAAAATTACATTGGAATCGTCTACACCAGAGGTGACCAACCTTTTTTAATCAAGGGCCACATTGTCAACAGTCAAAGGGAAGGCGGCCCGGGCCGGTTGTGTACCGGGGGGGTCCAAGATAACCCCCCCCCCCAACATAAAATCGGCTCGCGGGCCGTAGGTTGGGCACCCCTGGTCTACACTATAAAATGCTCTGGCTACAAGTAAGCAGTACAAATATTTTTTAAATTTATTTATTTCTGGCAAGGCCCGTAATTCAGTTGGTAATTTCTTGTGCAACTTCGCTCCTAAGTGAGTTGGCATTTTTTCATAAAGCTTTAGCCTATGCTGTTCAGTGACTAGTTTATTACTCCCTCTAGTATTATAATTGTGTATATCAGCATTCGTGGTCCGATTACAAATATTCTTGTGGGTAAAGATTAGGAGTTTATATACAGGATGTCCCACGTGTAACCCGACAAACTTCTAAGGTGGTTTCCTCTCATCAAAATAATGAAAAAAGTTCATATAAACATATGTCGGGAAATGCTTTGTTAGCGGGTTATACAGAGTGAAAGATTTCGCCCAGAATTCAGTATCCTGGAAAAAAGAAAGTCATGCTGAAATTCAGGGAAGGTAAATTAAGGACCAAATACAGTTATTTCTTATGGTTTTTGATCGGAAAAAACTAATAAAATAGGTCCCAGAACTCTATCTTCAGTAGTTTTTATGATATTATGATGTAAAACCGAAAATTATGTGCCTAAAAACACGTTTTTTCAGCTTTTAAGTACAATAACTTTGTTAAATAAATAATAATAGCATGAAATTTGAATACAAAACTTGTAGAGAATTTAATTCTGAAGAAAATGATGTAAAATAGGCCAATAATAAACAAACAGAAAGTTTAAAAAATTAATGTTTAATTAAATCAACACATACGAAAAATAAGACAGCAGCAAAACAAAAATTAAACAAAACATTTTAAGATGTTGCAATACTGTGCATTTCAATTACTGAGAAGGCATGCGGTTTATTTGCAAATATACAGAAATAAGATGCTAAGAATACAGTGTCAATTGAAATGGTTTTAGTTTATTGAAAATCGAGAGTTGGTAACACTGCTGCAACAATATTTGAATCCAAGTTATTGTACAGCCGTAGAGTTGGCAACACTGCAGCAACAATATTTGAATCCAAGTTATTGTACAGCCGTATAATGATACAATAACTAGTCTGTCATCTGTGATTTGTGCAGTGTATGTGCGGTTTGTATTATTTGTACTTTATTCGTGTTTTTTTAATGATAAGATGCCATTCACATTTTCAAATCAAGAGTTTTTTTTTTTTTTTTTTTTGTAGATTACGTCTTGGAGACTCCAGTTAAGGAGTATAAGACAAGTCAGATCAACGATATTATACACTAGATACCATAATTACTTCAATTAGTTGAGGTGAGGCTTAATTTTGATGTGAAAGGAACTCTTGTACACTATAAAAAGCTTTATCAACTAAATATTTCTTCAATTGTTTTTTAAATATTTCTATATTTTCAAGACTCTTCAAAAACTGCGGTAGCTTGTTGTAGAATTTCCTACCAATATAACTAGGTTTTTGTTTGAATAAGCTACTATTGTGACTCACCAAGTGATAATCTCCTCGGCTTCTTGTATTATAATCATGTACATCAAGATTTTGGCTAATATCATTCGTTTTTACATATAAAGTAGCTTCATACACATATAAGCAGGGTACAGTTAGGAGACCAAGTCTCTTGAACAACGGCCTACATGAATCTAATCTATTTACTCTTTCTATACACCTAACCGCTTTCTTTTGGATCTTAAACACCCTATCAAGATTTTGTTTTGATGAATTACCCCATACTAAGATAGCATACCTAATATGTGACAGTAAGAGCCCATGGTAAGCTGTAAAAAGTAACTTTTTGTCATTCAATCTAGCGAGCTGTCGCAGGACAAATACCCCAGATGAAATTTTGCAACATATTTTCTCAATGTACGGAGCCCAGGTCAATCGTCTATCCAACAAAACTCCTAGAAATGAATTTCTTTTCCTGGTCTAATTTATTGATTATCGTTTACAAACACGTTCATAGCCCTATCTTCATTTAAATTATGTTTGTTTTTGAATTGAAGGTATTGGCATTTTTTACTATTTATAGTTAATTTTAACTGATTTAAAAATTGGACAATGGACTGCACACCTATATAGGCACTTATTTCTAAATTATCTAGAATGGAATTGCTGAAAATGAGTGATGTATCATCAGCAAATAAGAGGGCTCTACCACTAAATAATTCTTTAGGTAAACGGTTGACATATAACAAAAAAAGCAATGGACCTAGTATTGACCCCTGAGGCACTCCAGCTTGCACCTCTAATTTATTAGATTTATTCTTTACTATACTATTACCAACTACTGTAGTTAGTTCTACACATTGTTTTCTCCCAATAAGATATGATTCAAACCATTTCAGTTCAACCCCATTTACACCTACATTTTGCAGTATTTCCAATAAAGTTCTATGATTAACACAATCAAATGCCTTTGACAGATCTAAGAAGATTGCAGTAGCTTTATCACCTGAATCTATTATATCTATTAGTTTTTCAACTAGAGAAACTATGGCTGTTTTTGTTGATCTCCCTTTCTGGAAGCCATGCTGTTCATCACAGATAAAGTTAGCGTCTTGAAGGTGCAGAAGTAACCTATTTAGAACTACTCTTTCAAAAATTTTACTTATTACATTTAAAATACTAATGGGCCTATAGTTTTCTACCTTTTCTCTGTCGCCACTTTTGAAGATTGGCAAGATCTTCCCCTCTTTTAAGTTATCTGGAAAAACACCTTGTTCTAATGAATGATTGATCAGATGAATCAAAGGGTCTAACAATTGATCTTTACATTCTTTCAGAATTTTACTGGATACCCCATCCATTCCTACAGTTTTTTTATTATTTAAACTATCAATGATATTTGACAACTCGTCTTGGCATACTGGGTGGAATTTTAATTCGTTCTGAATCCCCTCAGTATTCCTCATGTTTGCATCACTAATACCTGTATTAAGAGATTTTTGAAGATCCTTAGCAACCAGTTGATAATATCTGTTAAAGAAATTACAAATGTCTACACTATCATCAATATATTTGTTATTTTCGTTAATTATTCTGGGGACACTAGTATAAGCATCTACATGAGCTACTTGCCTATTTTTGTTTATTACATCCCACACTGCTGTGTTAAAGTCAACGAACCCATAAGACCAATAGAAGGGGCGTATGCACTAGCGTAGCATACAGGAGGTGAAGCCGTCTGCCATCCATGTAGTGGATAGAAAGACAAAATCGTGTTTTCAAGAACAGAAAATTTCAATGCGCGCTCTCCAAATAAACTGCAGTTTAACACACTTAGGATTAAGATATAACTTTCAAACTTGGCATGAGTATAGACAATTAGTTTCTGAAGATAACAGTGGCATTATAAAAGTTAATAGTTACTTCTATAAATTTTAATTAGTTGTTTAAAGTTATAATTTTTGTCCGAGTTTCAAACATGACATAAAAAAGTGAGTCGGCTACCAAAATTTTCATCTTTTGGGTAGAGATGTGATCAAAGCGAGAAAGTTGTACAGAAATAACTGAATTTTTTTTTCATGATTTTTATTTTAAAATACGACCTATACTTTGGATACAATGTTAGGTTGAAGTGCGATCGGGATGGCGCGCTGTCGTCAGCCGGCTTGTGCATCCAGAACCACAAAGCCAATTCATCACTTATTTCTTGTGTTTGATTCAATACTTCCTTGAAGGTTTATTATTGTAATGTAATAATATTATAGTTGGATTGTTTTTAGGAAATTATTGATTAAATTAGTCTAACCTTCAATTCTTTCCATTATGAACGCAAATGAACAAGATCCAAATAGGAAAATGTTTATTAGAACAATTTTTTATTTCATTTTATTAATCATATGTTGAGCATTATATCCTGTACAATATAAACATGAGCCAATATTCTTAAAATATGAAGTCATCTCCATTAAAATACATAATACATACAATATAACTCAGTTTTAATATGAGTTATTATAGAAATAAATGTCACAACTTTTATAATTTCTCCACTATGCTGTTACACAATGAAATTATAAAATGAAAATTCATCTTTAAAGTCATGTAACTAAATTGAATCGTATAAATCAATGACTACAAAACGTTGAACGTTTACTTACTTTGTCTAATGGGGAAATAGCCTATTGTGAAGACCCTACTTTCGCTATCCAGAATGATATAACTTCTATATGGGCGCCAACCAGATCAACTTTGGGTTGATAAAAAAAAAGTATTCTTCAAGCACTCGTGAAGACACTGAGTATTGTGCTATGTGTTAGAGAAAGAGACTATTCTATTTATAGAAACTATGAGTGAGAATGTCAAACAACATTAAGATTATTAATTATTATTGTTGTGACTAGACAGGGATAACAAAAGACAATAATTGTGATAGTGTTTTTGTGATGTCTTTTATGATCGCTGTGACTAGATTTGCAAAGTAAATACATTATCCAGTTCAATTCGGCTTTTTGTTTTCTCTTTCTCCTACTGTTCTATTTCATGTTAAGTAAAAGGATGTGGCAGTCAAATGACAGATATTAATGATATAATGACGGATATAATATAGGAAGGTATGTGAAAAAATGTCACTCCATTAGAAAATTAACTATTTTTCGAGTAAAGTTTGAGTAATCCTTGTTAACACAATTCATCACAGAGTGCCTCTACTCACAATTAAAATTTCAGAATTAGATCAACTGAGAAATGACATTTCTATAATTTATCCGTCTCAAGAATGAGCAATTCATATTATGAAGAGACAAGCTGGCGATGTAATGCATGCCGTACTGGTAATAGCAAAAACCGGCTTATCAAGCGCTCGCCACTTGGGGAGTCATCCCTGCGCCGCCATATTTGTAGTGGACGAGCGCCTAACAAGTGGCTTCACCTTGGCGACAAGAAGTCCCTTCTATTGGTCTTATGTGTTCGCTGGTTAAAGTACACACTATTATTCAAAATTTCAGCTGTTTTCTTACATTTCGCTCTTTTCACTTGTATAATTTTTCTTTAGAGCTTTGTAATTATCTTCACTTAACATATTTCTAGATAGTTTGAATTCATCATATGCATCTTTAACCCTATTTCTTTCTGCAAGGATATCATCAGTTATCCACTCTTCAATCTTGTCTAATTTGTTCTTTACAGGGACTTTTTTAACTGGACAACTCATAGTAATATGAAACCTTAAAATATTAATGAAACTATCATATTTGTCATTTAAACTATTGCTATTGTAAACCCTACTCCAGTTTTCTTGTAGCAGATTCTGCTTCAAACAATCGATATTCCCCTGTTCACATTGTTGAATTTCTTTCATTACTCTACTCTTTTTAATTGATTTATGACCTTGCAACCCCACAAGAATTGATAGTCATGATCAGATAGTTCCGAGTCGCTTAATCTTGTTTTAGAGTAATCTATATTAGTAAGGATGTTATCAATTATTGTTTGTGATGTTCTTGTGACTCTGGTATATTCATGAACTTTTATTTCCAAGTTATTCATGCATATAATATCCTTTAAATCTTCTGTCATTTTATTTTGTGTTGCAAAGTCTGTATTGAAATCTCCCGCTACAATAACGTTTGTAAAACGAGTAGTAGTAATCTCTAAAAGCCTATTGAATAGTTCACAAAAATTGTTCCATTCCCCATTTGGTGACCTGTAAATACCTAACACCGCTACTTCGAAATTATTGTCGATTTTTACTCTCAAACCAGTAACTTCTAAATCCATTTCCACAGCAAATTTCTCTACATATTCTAAATTAAATGTTTGCATATTCTTAGCATTTTTAGTGAAGATAGCTACTCCCCCACTTCGATGAGATGTCCTGCAATACGACGTTTTCAATGAATAGTTTGGAATATTAAGTTGTGACAATTCATCTTCTTTTAAACCATGCTCTGTGAAAATAGCTATATCAGGAGCCTCTTCTTTAAAAAATACTTCGATTCTATCTATTTTGTTACGAATGTATTGAATATTCTGATGGAACACAGTGAGTACCGGTACTTCCCTATCATCCCTTATTACTTTATCGTTGCTTTTGCATATTGAAGTAGATTTACTTAATCTCTTAGAATCTTGAGAGCCTATCATATTGCTACAAGGGTTCCTTCCACTAATGCTATCCTGATTTTTTGATCGATTAACGTCTTTTAATACAATTGAAGATATGAATTTATCATCTGAAACTAGTTTCCCTTCCCGGTTTTGAGCCACTTTACTAAAAAAGGTTCGTTAGATGATTGTTTAGGAGAATTATTGACAGTAGATTGCAAACGACTTTCAATCAGCTCTGCCAGCCTATTACAAAATATTACTTTGCCAGATTGATTTAGATGTAGACCATGATTAGTGAAGTTTTGTTTTTTCAGCCTTTCATTTAGAAAACAAATCCCCAACTGCTTAGAATTCTTATTTTTTAGGCTGTTGATTGTATTATGAATTGATTTATTTGTTGACTTAATGGCTTCATTTAGCTCTGCCCTATCAAACCTATACGGAATTGTACTTATTATTACATTAGTTTTTTGGCTGAGTGGCACAATCTCTTTAATTTTTTCATTTATTTCAGGAAGATGTTTTAGATTAGGTTCATTTATATTGTTTGAGCCACCCAGTACTATTAGAAAATCGTTTTTTCCAAAATCTTTAGTTTGTTCCTGTGCTGACTCTACGATTGCGTTTATAGGGGCACTTGGTTTGAAAACCAACCTACGCAAAAGAGTACGCAGATATTGTTTTTGTCTATGGTTTTGCCAATGGAAATAGTTGGGCAGCTAAACGTGAATATGAAAGACGATTTCCGAATAGGAGAACACCTACTCACGAAAAATTTGCATCGGTATTCAAAAACTTACGAACAAATGGATCTTTTCCATCTGCTACTTGTTCGAGTGAACGTCCTGTAATACAGCCTGTACGCGAACAAAATAATATTATTGACATGATACAGCGTAGTCCTCAACTTAGCACTCGCCGACTTTCAAATAGATTAAACATATCTCGTAGTACAGTCTGGAGAACATTGAAAGAAAACAACAAAACTTTTATCCATATCATTTACAAAGAGTTCAAAATCTTCATCCAGGTGGCAGTGCATTAAGATTACAATTTTGTCGATGGGTGCTAGAAAATCGAAATAATGTAAATTGTATTTTATTAACGGACGAATCGATGTTCACAAGATATGGAATTCTGAATCTGAAGAATAGTCACTCGTGGTCAACTGAAAATCCAAAAGCAGTTGTAGAGTCAAACTTTCAAATTCGATTTTCAATAAATGTATGGTGTGGTATAATTGGGGACCAGTTAATTGGCCCATTTGTTTTTGAAAACCGCCTTACTGGTCTTGTGTACAAAGACTTTTTAGATCAACTGTCAGTTCTGCTCGAAGATGTACCACTTGAAAGAAGACATCAAATGATACTCCATCATGATGGCGCACCAGTACATTATTTACGGGATGTTAGAGAGCACTTACAGATAAGTTTTCCGGGCAGATGGATTGGTCGAGGTGGACCAACTAATTGGCCTCCTAGGTCCCCCGATTTAAATCCCTTGGATTATTACCTGTGGGGTCACTTGAAGCAACTTGTATACGCAGAACCAGTTAATTCCAAAGAAGAATTATTGAACCGAATTTTAAACGCTTGTGACCTACTTAAGAACGACCGAGATAGTATCGGAAGGGCTACACATGGTTTTATTAAACGAGCTAGATTGTGCATAAACTATGATGGAAATCATTTTGAACACCATTTGTAAGGTATGGGAATTGGAATAAAGATTCAGCAATTAAAATGTTTTGTTTTTACGTTGAACGTTTATTTAATAAACAGAAGTTGCATTTTGTGTTTCAATTTTCGTATGTGTTGATTTAATTAAACATTAATTTTTTAAACTTTGTATTTGTTTATTATTGGCTAATTTCACGTCATTCTCTTCAGAATTAAATTCACTACAAGTTTTGTTTTTAAAGTTTCCGTGTTTATTACCCATTTAACAAAGTTAATATAGATCAAATCTAAACAAAGCATGTTTTTTGAGACCGAATTTTGCGTATTATGTCTGATATCTCTGATATGGGTGATCCTAGAGGTCTGGGACGTGTTTTATTTAATTTTTCAGTTCATTTTACATAAAATCCAATAAATGTAACACTTAACTTAACGCCATAAAAAAATCAGTTTGGCTTTATTTCCTTCCTTTCCCAGAAAATCGGGCGAAATCTTTCACTAGCCATAACTCCCCAACAAAGCATTTCCGGACATATGTTTATATAAACTTTTTTCATTATTTTGATGAGAGGAAACCACCTTAGAAATTTGTCGGGTTACTCGTGGGACAACCTGTATATAAATCGACGGCAGTGTTAAAATTTTTAAGTTCACAAAAGCTTCTCTGCATGTTTCATTGAACTTGAGTCCAGCCAAATAACGGATTGCTTTTTTCTGTAATATGAATACTTTTTGAAAGTGTACATTAGCTCAACCAATAAGAGGAGAGAGGAGATTCATAGTTAACAAAACTAGCTGTGGTAGCCTACTTATGATGTTCGTACTTCACTATTTTTTTTTTTAATTTGGGTAATTCATTTGCGATGGGTTTTCAAAACTAAAAAAGTATATTTTAATTACTACAATTCTATCACTTTTTCACCAATTTCCTCATGATTATCAGACTTATTTCCAGAGAAGCAACTTTGCTGTGGTAAGTGTAGGTTTATAATGTGTTGACCCAATCCCAAATTGATTTCCTCAAAGAATAAAAATTCTCGGGAGTACTGAATGCTTGGATACAATAGGTGAAGCGTAGGCTACTGTATAATTTACCAATAACTCCCAAACAACGTTATTCACATTTATCCGTGGGTTTTGCATTTCTCTTTAGTAGAAGCTTTGTAGTCGTTCTTTTTCTCACATGGTCTCTCATAATGGTCTCTCTCGATCCATGAATGTGACTCACCGAATGTGTTCTATTTTACTAACTTTTCTATTTCTCTTTTTTTTTTTTTTTTTTTTAGATTACGTCTTGGAGACTCCAGTTAAGGAGTATAAGACAAGTCAAATCAACAATATTATACACTATATTACATAATTACTTCAATTAGTTGAGGTGAGGCTTAATTTTGATGTGAAAGGAACTCTTGTACACTATAAAAAGCTTTATCAACTAAATATTTCTTCAATTGTTTTTTAAATATTTCTATATTTTCAAGACTCTTCAAAAACTGCGGTAGCTTGTTGTAGAATTTCCTACCAATATAACTAGGTTTTTGTTTGAATAAGCTACTATTGTGACTCACCAAGTGATAATCTCCTCGGCTTCTTGTATTATAATCATGTACATCAAGATTTTGTTTAATATCATTCGTTTTTACATATAAAGTAGCTTCATACACATATAAGCAGGGTACAGTTAGGAGACCAAGTCTCTTGAACAACGGCCTACATGAATCTAATCTATTTACTCTTTCTATACACCTAACCGCTTTCTTTTGGATCTTAAACACCCTATCAAGATTTTGTTTTGATGAATTACCCCATACTAAGATAGCATACCTAATATGTGACAGTAAGAGCCCATGGTAAGCTGTAAAAAGTAACTTTTTGTCATTCAATCTAGCGAGCTGTCGCAGGACAAATACCCCAGATGAAATTTTACTACATATTTTCTCAATGTATGGAGTCCAGGTCAATCGTCTATCCAACGTAACTCCTAGAAATGCAATTTTTTCTTCCTGGTCTAATTGATTATCGTTTACAAACACGTTTATAGCCCTATCTTCATTTAAATTACGTTTGTTTTTGAATTGAAGGTATTGGCATTTTTTACTATTTATAGTTAATTTCAACTGATTTAAAAATTGGACAATGGACTGTACACCTATATGGGCACTTATTTCTAAATTATCTAGAATGGAATTGCTGAAAATGAGTGATGTATCATCAGCAAATAAGAGGGCTCTACCACTAATTAATTCTTTAGGTAAACGGTTGACATATAACAAAAAAAGCAATGGACCTAGTATTGACCCTGAGGCACTCCAGCTTGCACCTCTAAATTATTAGATTTATTCTTTACTATACTATTTCTCATGTGCCGAACAACGTTCACGGTCAATATAATCCATCACTTTATTTACTTAACTCTGTATCCTTTATTCTTCATTTCTCAAAAGAGGAATTCTAAGGCCTTATACTCATTTATATCCTTTCAAATGAGTCCTGAAAGAGCCAAGAAGTACTCATTACCATCAAAGCACATAAGCTACAGTACTTCGGACACATTATGAGGAATACAACAAGATATAACTCCTGCAAGTCATCCTACAGAGAAAAATATTGGGTAAGCGAGGATCAGGAAGGAGAAGAACGTCCTGGTTGAAGAACCTTCGAACCTGGTTCAACAAAACATGCCTGCAACTCTTTTGCACCGCTGTCGATAGAGTAAAGATTGTCATGATGATAGAAAACATTTGTAACGGATTGGTACAAGAAGAAGAAGATATTAATCCTTTTTTTTAATTAGCTGTTAACGGCTTCATTTACTTGATCAATACACTCGGTGAACTCCCTTAAAAATGATCAATATTGTTACGAAAGCAAACAAGCAGTTATTCACGCACTTGTTCTATTTATATCATTCCATTGTTTTCATGGACAGACACAGCTTGCAATTTGATTCTTCTCGTTATCTCTCGTTAGATGTCTTTCTCACTCCTATATTTGCGTCCCTTCCACTCAATTGATCTTCTCGTCAATTCTACATTCTTCCTGAACAATTGAGGACATATACTACTATGTTCTGTGGCCTTCTCGAAGCGTCTGGCGGCCTCCAGTTCTTGGAATTATGACAACTATCTCGTATATAAAAAAAAATCACGTGAACCATTGAGTTGAGTCTTACAAAAGCTTGTGTGACAGTTAGTTTGCAAACCCACGTGACAGATTGTGTTACAGATCTTGTGCCAGTGGAGTAAACAGTACTCGAATCCAGTGTCAAGTGCAGAGACAAAATTTTCCTGTATGCGGACATAATTTCACAATGAAATTATTTGTACATAGTATTATTTCTGCAGATATTTTTTTGTAACATTTTATTTCTTGTACATGATAGTTAAGTTGAATTTTTTTCTTTGTAACTTCTTGGTTTCTCTCCTGATAATTGATTGTTTTATAATTATTATTATTTTCTATCATGTAAAATTTTTTTCCTGTGTATTTTTTTTACTTGTTTGTATTCGCGGAATAAAGATTATTACAAGTGTTTACTGTTTGTGCAGCTTACTAATAGTTTAAAGACGTTGTTTTAAGTGATACCATTTGGGATGGGACTATCAAATAACGAATTGGACTGTGTTTTGTAAGTGATTAGTTGCTCTTTTTATCATTTCTTTCTACATTATTGTACAGTTTATTGGACTCTTGTTTCTTTTATTATTGATCAGCCTGTAATTAATAATTAATTATTATTCATTAATTCTTGTAAATAATTACTGAAAATAAGTATTAGCTTGTCATTTGTTGATCTGTTTTTTTTTAATCAATTGAACTTACATTTAGTGTGAGTAAATAGACTAATTTGTGTAAATAAAGTGCAAGTGTGAACTTAGTGTTGCCAGCTTTATTTTAGCCATTAGAACTCGTAACAATATTATTGACAAATACATATTTTTAATATTGATAGCCAGACCATCCTACGGTCAATAATGTAGTGTCAACAATCTCTGTTCCCGAATCTAGAGAAGTTTTGGATAACATAGCGATTAAATAGTTTATACGGTTAACCTATAGTCTGTTCAG